>KZ143182.1:0-10870 GCA_002157085.1 Melampsora occidentalis | reverse complement strand
AATGCTCACGTTGTTCCGTACAACAAGTACCTCCTAATGTTATTTGAATGCCACATAAATGTCGAAATTCCAATTGGGACTAGGCCTGTGCGATACCTTTACAAGTATTTGACTAAAGGGCATGATCGAACACGAATTCAAATGGAGATTAATGTGAGTTCGTGTTGTTGACACTTTTGCTTTGAATGTTAAACTTATGTTTGATCAATTTCATTTGTCAGAAACGCAAGGGCAATGCTGATGTCGAAATAATTGACGAAATCCTGGAATTCGAAGAATATCGATGGATCAGTGCACCTGAAGGTGAGATCATCGTGTATAAATGTGATTTTGCGGGGCTAATTCAGTTTTTTCAGCTGCGTACCGTTTATTTCAGTTCGCGATGAACAGTCGATCTCCTTTCGTATTCAGGCTTATGCTACACTTGGAAGGGGCGCAGTACTTTTACTTTATGGATGAAAACGAAGCCCAACATCGAATGGAAGTTGGAGCACCCCCAAGATCTACTTTAACAGAATACTTCAGACTGTGTCGAGACAATGCTATCGGGCTAGGGGGAGTGAGCGCTAGAGATGTTCTATACGTTGACATTGGAAAATATTTCAAATGGGAAAACAAACAATTTTTAAAGAGAGAGAAAGCCCTTCAAGTTATTGGTCGCATCTATTTTGCGAATATTACCGATGGCGAGAAATATTATCTCCGACTGTTGCTATGCCACGTCAAAGGGCCACAGTCTTTTGAAAATATTCGAACTGTCAACGGAATCACGTATTCGACGTATCGAGAAGCGGCCGACAAATTGGGCCTTTTAGCCTCTGATCGTGATCATGAAAACGCCCTTCAAGAGGCTTCATTGTGGGCTTCCGCACATCAGATGAGACAGTTGCTCAGCTTGATATTAGTATATGCGGATGTGGCCTCACCGGATGCCTTGTGGGAAGCGTTTAAGTCGTTTATGGCTGAAGACGTCGAGAGTATTCTATTATCATCAGGCTTTACACAACCTGTAACTGACGAGATCCGATTTGCGTATGCACTTAAGATGATGGATGAGGAATTAATCGATATGGGTAAAACTGTATCTACCATTGGGTTTAAGTCATCTTTAGTTGAGTCTATGAACAATGTGGCATTAAGCAACTGGTCGGCGAAAATTCCATTACTGTCAACTCAATTGTCAAGCCTTGCCGAGTATGAAAAACGATTACCAACACTGAATAAAGAACAAGCTTTTTTCCTTGAATATGTTACGAGTGCTCACGTTGACGGTCGTCAAATCATCAGTTTCTTGGACGGTCCCGGAGGAACAGGGAAAACTTATACACTCAACACCGTGCTTCACTATTTCTATGGACACGGTTTGGTCCCGATTGCTGCTGCATCATCGGGGGTTGCGGCCATCTTGCTGAAGAACGGAAAAACGGCGCACTCCACTTTCAACATCCCTCTCATTGTCGATGAAGATTGCTCATGTGACCTCAGTGGTGCGGATGCTAAAAGTAAAGCTATTATCAATGCACCTCTTATAATTTGGGACGAAATCTCCATGCAACATAAACACGGAATTGAAGCAGTAGATAGAGCGTTGCGTAACATATGTAGAAACGAAGCCCCATTTGGTGGGAAAAGTATAATTTTCTCAGGGGATTTTAGGCAAACGTTGCCCGTAGTCAAGCATGGGTCAATTTGGGATCAAAAGGATGCATGCATCGCGTTCTCCAAGGTCTGGAGATGGGTCACCGAGTTTGCGTTGACAGAGAACTTAAGGCTCAAGGCTCAGCACGGCGAAGAAAATCAATTGACCCGCAGTTTCAGTAGATGGTTATTAGAGCTAGGCGAGGGTCAATTACAAATTAAATATTCGGAGGTGGTAGACATTGAGTATATTAGTTGTGAAATTATGCCAAACTACCTGACCCTACCTTATAACTTGGTCGATTGGTTATACAGTGATGTTACTGATTTGATCGAAACTGAAGACTGGACTAGGATTGGCAATTATTACCAGGAACGTTTGCTGATTACACCCTTGAATGCGACGGTCACTACGCTCAACGAATTCATTGCCGAGAAGCTTCCAGGTATCTCAGAGTGTTGTATTTCAGTAGACACGATGAACGAAAATTATTCAGAACCAATCGCGACGGAATGTTTGAATGCAATCGACTTTCCCGGATTCCCGAATCATATCTTACATCTGAAAACCGGCCAACCAATCATGGTTTTAAGAAATTTGAAGCTGGGGTCAGGGTTATGTAATGGCACTCGATTGGTCATTTTAGACCCTTCAAAATATGTATTGAAATGTATGGTTATATCGGGTCCCACAAAGGGCGAAATATTAGGTATCCCTCGAATAAAGATGGTTCACCAGGGGGACTTGGACCACCCTGTCCCTTTCTCGAGAATTCAATTTCCAATTACGACTGCATTTTGCTTGACTATAAATAAGGCGCAAGGACAAAGTATAGAGAAAGTTGGAGTATATCTATCCGCTCCTGTGTTTTCTCATGGGCAGTTATACGTAGCTTTATCACGGTGTACTACATTAAAGAATGTTAAGATTGCCTTGGTCTCGAGGATAGGTAAGATGAGTACAACAAATGTAGTATTCAAACCGTTGATCGAAAACAGGAAAAAAGGAAAGGGTGAAGTGTAAGTCTTCCGTACTTTATGACAAATGATCAGATAGTGCACTAAAACGTTACACGTCTGCAGAAATGATTGTTAATTACTGTCGACATTCACCCCAAAAGATCAAGTAAGATGGAATATTTGTTTTGGATCGTTCCTTTAGCTGGTTGAAGACAATCATCAACTCAAAAAAAAGTTTTATTGTTTGTTTTATGTTGATGCATTCTGAAAAATGTCAAAAACAATATCCTACAGCGTCTATCACCAGGGGATTGTTTTGTAGGTACAATGAGGAGTATTGTCTAATGAGATAACATTACAATTACATCTAAGGATCACACAAGCTTTGCGAAGCGAGAGACAGAGACAATGCGGGTACGTCTGAATATTGTAAACGTTGCGTGATGAGCACCGATCCACTGTTCGGAGATGACATCTTGAAGTTCACCCTGTATTGAAATGGACGCTTCCTATGCCTGAATGTACCAGAACGGCGAAGCGGTAACTCTATCGGCGTTGAGTCTAAGATAAAGAACAGCTGTCAGGTACTTTCCATCAATGTATAAACCTCAACACTGACCTGTGACTATTTGTACGAGTAAGTTGTTCAGAAATTTGTGTGACAAGGGATTATCCCAATATGCAATAATTTTCCAACGAATCTCTCCATAGCCTTCGATAGATGTGAACTGGACGTGTCTGAATGCCATGTAGTCAAATTGGATGCTGACGGATTAATGGTTCTGGTGGGTTGGTGTTTCCTGTTGTTGACTAATGTGATAATTGGAAACAAGAATTGATATGGGGTTTACTTGCAGATTTTAAAGCGGTAGTGAGTCGGGAATGACAGATATTACCCCTTCTCTCTGTCACTGATTCTAAGGGATTATATAAAGATATACGTTAGTATGAGGTAAGTTAATGAGGGTGGATACATTCTTGGTCATAGGTTGGTATGATGATGAATGATAATTGCCATTTATGGTGATGAATAACACTTTGTGCTTGAAATAGTCTTTTTCTTGCAAATCTGCTCGAGGTAATAACGTTGTATGCTTTTTAAGGAATTATGAAGTAGGCGTCGTTTACATGTTAATTCTACGTAAATCTCATTCGAGTTATTGGATATGGAAAGCTTAACACACGTTGGTTTTGAGAGTGAAGTTTCAGACGGGGCATTGTGGAGACGACACCTGTGCTATTGAATATTACGCAATAGGCAATGCTTGCAGTGTATGCACTTGAGCAACGAGTCTACGACAAATATGATTGCAAGAATTGGAAAGTCTGAGATTGTCAAGAATGCCTAATTTGGTATCTGGTATTGTACAAGTCACAAAAATAACGTTGATGGACATGCCAATAAAATTCAACAATCACTTTAATGCAATATCCTACGTTCTTTCAGAAACGACCATATAGTAATCAATCACGATAGAGTATCTGTTAAAATTTCATCCTGTCTTGCGGGGGTATCGTCTGACGATTTTGGAAATAGTGCTTATAACTGTTGGTCTGGAGCTGAATCGGTGACGTTGTTTGTGTGTTGAGACTCGACAGATGTCTTTTAATGGGCGTCCATTTCAATTGTTAAAGTTTTGGCCTACAATTGAATTGCAAAAACTTTTATTATTCGTAAATTGAACAAAGAAAAAATTAAAACCAACCATAACTTTCCACAATTGTATGGATCTGTTGAAAGCGTAGATGGAGCCAGTCACAGTTAGAATGCCTCCGAAAATTAGATCGTCCCGACAGAAATCTTGAATTAAATCCCACTCGATGAGATACTCAACATTGAAAGAATGAAAAGCACGATTCTATTGTAAAAGTCAGTTGTAAGTAACAGGACGACGTCGTGAAATACTTACTATATCATGAAAGTCCGAATGGGCCATTATAATGGTGGTGCTTTCTTCGGTATTAGAGTCTGTTATTTCTACAATTCGGCCAACGCTGGAGGAAAATAGACGTCTAGCGCCATTAAATACAGGCGTCGGAAAAGCTAATGGTAAAGCGAATGAGTGAGAGTCGTAAAACAATATTGGTTGACCGGAATTTGAATCGGGGACGAATCGACCTGACAGGTGGTAAAATCCAGCCGATCTCACTGTAATTTGAGCAGTGTGATCAGGAAAAAGTGACAAGGTCCATTCTTCAAGACTTTCTCCCTCTGTTGTAGTGCTGATGCTGGTCTCGGCGTGAGGCACACCGTGAGACGAAATTAGGGATATCGTGGAATTCTAATGAAATCAAATGTGAACTTAAAGGTGCTGAGGATAAGAAATACAAGGTACATACGAAATCAGACGTTTCGAACAGTGACCATATAGTAATTGGTCGTAAGATTGGAATGGCCATGCTATATGTATGAGGTGTTAAAGTTTTTTGGTTTTTGATGAGTGGCTCTGAATTAATGTTGATAGATGGTAGTGGGTCAAGAAAAACTTAGCAGTGTGGCCGTTTGAGAGGGTTGATCTCGGCTTCAGATGGTGTTATCACATAGTTACTTGATAAAAAACAATCTAGCGGTTTGATGCAGGGGCGCATAAACGCCGCCGGAGCTACTCAGTGGAGGTGGCGTTGATAAAACTGACGAGCCTGTGTCTACCGCATGTAGTGGATTCAGGTTCAACTGAGGAATTCGCTGCAGGAACGCATGCAATTGGACTTTGACTTCGCGATACATGCTTTTCGCCAAATGTGAAGTGTCATTTTTTGTATCAAATTGGGTCTAAAGGGATAATTAGAGTATGAACAGAGTTTGTTGTGACTATGTATCTGATGGCCATAAAGTTCATCCAACGAGGGATTATAAGGCGTTGAGTAAAGGGATTCTAAATGATCTCCGAAAACGTGTGGAACTTGGGCAACATGATAAGCAACATAAGGAGGGATTGGATCATTTTTGCTCCCAGCGGTGCAGTAAAGTAGAAACCTCCTCGCGCGTTAGGATATGCTCATCCATGACCACCACCCGCCGGATGGTTTCGGGAGCGTTTTCTCCGTCAGTGTTATTTTTAGTAATTAATTTTTCTTGCGGGACTGAATAGATATGCACACGTGAAATGAGTCGAATGAAGCGGAATTGAATAACGTATGGTACGTACTGCCTGACTCGGAACCAAAGTCTATGAAACTGAGGCATGTGAACACACATCGAGCGTTAGGTGTGTTAGGGTCCGCGATTCGATAGGTGAGGTTATCGGAAACATGGACATGAAAGACTTGACCATCTCTCGAGACTAACTTCGCAGGACCCTCAGAAGCTGCAGAAAAAAACCTAAATATCATGCATGTTGAAAACATATTCAGCAGAGGGCTTACGGTTGTTAAATTGAACTCTGATGAGGGTGACAATGTTGATAGCTGCAGCTTTTACTTCAGGCGATTTGGCGATTTTGTGATGGGGAATCATGGTTGGAAACAAGACGTTTGGGAAGCGGAATAATGGCGCTCTTTTCTTTGGGATGAGAGTGTTTGTTTCGCTTAATAAACGATCAACTCTTTGCTTTATATATCCTGTAAACAGTGACTATTGACACCCCACTTTCAACGAAGTACAGTTTGGAATCGAGGAAATGATTTCGTATTTGGATAGTGGGAGAACCGATTGTCACATTGCACATACAGGACAAGTGCCGTCGCGTGTGTTGAACAATTTTAGGGTTGTTGTGTAACCGAACTGATGTCATTGAGCATGCACTGTGTGATGCGTCACATTGCATGAGTACGGGCATCGTTTAGCTTTATGAGTTATCGATAACCACAAACCTGAAAAGCGCGAGATGTTTGGAGGTCTGAAGATATAAACGGCAAGTATACAATGGACTAATTTAGCCTCGATGGTGTTGAGGGGAGAATTTGAGAAAGACGTTTGTAGGAAGGAGCTAAGTATTGCTTTTGGCAAAATGCAAAATAACATATAGTCACAAAACGTTTTTCTAAGTCGGGAAACCGCGTATTCGCAAGTAGCTTTGCTATTGCTGTAGTGGAGGAAGGGATGGAGATGCAGGTGTATTGCATGAGTGAATGACGAATAAAGCGCAATCGGGAGAGGGATGGTGCTTTCGCGTTAGGAAAAGGCAAATTAAGATGGTAGTGGCAGTTGATTACTGTGAATGTAAATAGGATAGTTGTCGCCATATGAGGAGGCAGTAAACAGTTTTCCTCCCCCTTCAATCTCACCCACTTAGTATTTTATTTTACTTCATCATACATCTTAAATTGAGTGCAAGATCTCAGTCATTCGATATCCTTTGAGGCTCAGTTTTAATTACAAACATAGTAAATTTTTTATATTTTCTTCATTGTATGCGACTCTCCGTCATTTGTTGCTGATGGTGAAAGTCCCTTGATTTATAGTCAGCTTTATTCAATCATTGTCTTCAATGGAGGTTACACGAACCCCAAAAAGTTATAATCTTGAGGGTTACGGGTTGGTGGAATGGACGAATGAAACTTTCGATGACGTACAAATTGAGGACTGTGTCTTAGCGAAAGTTATCGTCAACTTCTTAGCAGGTGAGCCCCCTCTCTTGAGCATAACAAAAGCCTCAGACTAACATGCGGAACATTAGACTTACAACAGGATCCCAATGCGAAGCATCAATTCGGTTCAATCTATAGCCCAGACCTCAATTTGACTGTCAAATTTGCGATAGTGATGACCAGCGGGGGCAAAGTGGATGTTGTGCTTATGCCGCGTTGATGCAATCAATTGCCGCTTGGGCAGAATTTCAATTTGCGACAACTGGATCTTAAATAAATGGATTTGATTGTTCATACCGGTTCAGCTCGTGATCTTATGAAATTTTTGTTGGACTTGAAATAAGCATTAGTAATATTGTTTTGAACAGATGATATAGAACAATGAATGTCATTTGTCCTAATTAATACTGCGCCTGAGGTTCATGAATGGGACTTAATTTAGTGACAAAATATCTTTGCTGTTTGCGTATGTGTTGGGTTAAGGATCGGCTATGTTTATACCAATAGCGGAGAGCTTTCCGTCCTTAAGCCTGGGGCGGGCTTGCCCGCGCAAGCTCTAGTTTTTAGATAAAGCAATAGCACCTTGATTATCAGCTAGTAGAATCAGAGTAGCTTTTAATGGCATGTTGATATCCTTCATAAATTGAGTAAACCATCGTAAATCCTGTCCACCTTCATATGAAGCTCTATACTCTGCCTCGGTTGAAGACCCTGCAACGGATTCTTGCTTCTTTGATCTCCAATTTACACAAGCTGAGCCAATTTGAGAAATAAAACCAGTTGTTGAACGCCTAGTATAAGGACACCCAGCGAAATCAGAATCAGCATATGTCCTTACTTCTGAACTATTTCCACCTAACATCAAACCAAAATACTGAGTTCCTTTCAAGTAGCAAAGCACCCTCTTGAATGCCGCCCAGTGTACCATATCTGGCCTTTCAAAATGTTGAGATAGTTGCGAAACAACAAAAGCTAAGTCAGGTCTTGTTGCCAAAGATAAGTACATAAGTTGGCCAACTGCATGACGATAATCTTTGTTTGAATCAATGAATTGTTGTCGACTTTCTTGAGGACCAGGTACTAGATGAGTATTAGGAATCATTGGACTCCCAACTGGATTGGAATCGTGCATGTCATATTCTTTAAGCAGATTGTCGATGTATTGAGGTTGTGATAGGGTAATTGTACGAAGCTTCCTATCTCTAGTAACTTTCATACCCAAAATAAATTTCGCCTCTCCGAGATCATCCATGTCAAAATGTTTGGAGATAAGATTTTTGAAACAATTGATATCATCAGAAGCAATAGTCATGTCGTCGACGTGTAAATGTACAAAACATTTCCAAGCTGAATCATTGGATACAAACACGCAAGGATCAGAAAGTGTTTGTCGAAGTTTGATGGATTTGAAAAAGGCTTTGACAACATCATGCCTACATCGAGGAGATTGTTTTAAGCCATAGATTGATTTATTTCAACAAAGAACTGATTTTTCATTTGTTCCAGGAATAATTGAACCTTTAGGAATCCGAAGATAAATTGTTTCCTTAGGAATTCCGTTGAGAAAGGCTAGCTTAACATCCATTACACGAATGTCTAAGTCTTCAGTTGCACCAACGTCCATCAAAGCACGGAGAGATAAAAGACGACCGGTTGGTGCAAAAGTGTCACCAAAATCTTCGGGTTCTTGAGAAAACCCTTGAGCACACAGACGAGCTTTATATTTGAGAAGTTCACCATCAGCTCCAAACTTCTTCTAAAAACCCAAGTGGTTCCAATGGCATGAGTACCATCAGGAAGATCAACGATGTCCCAAACCTTTCGTTGTTCCATGCCTTTTAGTTCGGCTTGAACCGCAGAAGCCCAGTCCGCTGCATCCTCTCTTCCAAGTGCTTCCTTCCAAGTAGTAGGAAATGGGGAGTTTGCCAATTTTGCAGCAGAAAGACGATGTCGTTTGGCTTTCGAAATCTGGTTTCGTTTTCTTGATAAACGCGCACGATGTCGTTTAGAATCAGGAGGGAGGATATTGTTTGGATCGATTTTGCTCGATATATCCTTGGGAGCAGGGACGGTTGATAACTGCCAATCCCATGAATGTTTGGTAGGTATAATGGATGGAAGCACGACTGGCGTTTTTGCTTCGATTTTGACTGATTCGGTTGAATTTTTAGCTGGCAATTTGAAAGGTGATGATGGTGGCGAAGCTATGGGAGTTGTGGTTACATTGTCAAGATGTTGATCATCATCATCATCAAGAGATGAATCAAGAATCGGAGTGGGATTAAAATCATCTTCTTCATCATCAACAGTAAAGAAAGATGAATCGGAAGGAGGAACTCCTGGAAATACTTGATCATTAAATGTAACATCGTGACTATACATAATGTTACCATTTTGAAGTTGAACTCGATAGTTATGCATTCCAACTTGAAATCCCAAAAGAATACCTTTTGCTGCAGTATCACCAAACTTTCCATCACGCTGATGTTTCGGAATGAGCACGTAGCATAGACATCCAAAAGGATGTAAACGAGAAAGATTGAAAGGTTGTTTGTAGTACAATTCATATGGTGTCTTGTTTTTGTGTTTTTCCATAGGTGTTAAATTCTCGAGAAAAACAGCAGTCTTTGAAGCTTCAGCCCAGTAGGTAGCCGGAAGGTTAGCTTGTTTAAGCAAAGTCCGAGTCTTTTCAGTGGTCGTACGGTTGCCACGCTCAGCAACAGGGTTTTGTTGAGGAGGATACGAAGCTGATAAATGCATAGTTGTCCCATTATCTTTCAAGCATTTAAGAAACTCTTTAGACATGTATTCACCTCCTCTATCATTTACTAAAGAAACAACTTTCTTGTTATGAAATGTCTCAACTTCATTTTTGAATTCAAGAAAACGTGAGAAAGTTTCTGATTTGCTTTTCAAAGGATAGATAAATTTATATGAGGTACAAGCGTCGGTAAGTTTGAAATAATAAGATGTACCACCTAAAGAAGTTACAGCAATCTTGCCACTTAAATCACTATGAATGTACTGAAGAGGTGAAGACGCAATAGGTAAAGATGATTTATAGGGCAAACGATGACCCTTGGATAAAGAGCAAATTTCACATGCCCAGTTAGCCGGAGGACTTTGATTAAACATGACTCTTAATCAATCAGGATTAGTATGACCGGCTAATCTGTGAAGAGTATCATATGACGTTAGCGAAAATGCCGATGCGAGTATTACTGATGTATGGAGGACAAGAGTCGCGAACGAGGACCACCTCGAATTATGCACTATGCATTGCACTACACACATGCAGATGCACTATTCACTGTGCACTTTCATCCCCGACGCATCTGGAACCAGCGACCCCGGATCTTTGATGAAGCATCAACCGACAAACCTAGAAATCTCTCTGAAGAATTCCTTTCACTTGAAAGACAAGCCTTCAAAGTTCAGGGTTGGTTGGGCCACCAGCTACATAGCCAAAGTNGCATCTTAAGCTGGTCGGTCAACTGCCCAACTACCAGGATCTGCAACTAACAGACCTGGAGTTCCAAGATTTCAATTTGCACATAGCGATTGTTCTATGACGATCCGGTTTGCTTGTCTTTCATTTGTTTACAATGACCGGCAAGACAAAACTTGGAAACACCCATCACATTTTAATCATATCATCTTTTGAATAAAGCGCCTACTTTGATGAACAAATGAAGGTATTAAAATATCAAGACTAAATCATTGCATTCCAACCAAGAGATAC
>KZ143168.1:0-10658 GCA_002157085.1 Melampsora occidentalis | reverse complement strand
TTGAGAATTTTGGGCCAAACCTGGGGCCATAATTTCAAAAACAATTTTTGGTCAATCATCTTCCAATAAATGCAATCGTTTTTCACATTAGTAAAATACATTATTTTCACAGTGTGATGAGAGACTAGTTTACCTCAAAGATTCAGCCATATAGTCGGAGCAAGGATGTACTTTGTCTTTTGTTGGATGTTTGTTTTTCAACACACTCTTTTTTTGATCTTTTGTAGATGCTCTTTTAATTGATGAGCTCAAAGTTTTGTCATTTGGCTTTTGTTAAGATAAAATCACCTTAATTAGGCATTTAGCCCACCCAAACAAAGTGGTGATCCTCTGTTCCATCACACCTATACACAATGCACACCCAATTAAGGAGTTCAGTGGAGGAGGTACAAGTCATTTAGACTCTAAACTTCTTGTGGAATCTACAGTGCTGAGCAGGCGTTTGACCCCCCTCCCCAACCCCCTATCCTGGCTTCAACCGGCATCACAGGGGAGGAAGGGAGTTGCTTTTGGCATGGGGCAACAGTGATGCACTGTACCAAGTTGTTGATTAAACCAATACAAGTTGTTTTTGCGCTAAGAATCATAATTGATGATTGTCTTGGGAGCCATATCTGTTCAGCCAAACCTTTTCAATGGGATTGAACAATCTGAGTAATAATATGTTTGGTGGAGAGGAGCCTTCAATCCTTTTCAGCAGTTCCAATCCTTGCTCCGTGGCCAGTCTCCTTGATCCAGCTCCTGTGAGTAAGAATGAAAAATGCAAAACTTTTAGTGTTCTAACAAAGACATTCTGTTCATATAAGAGAGAATTGAAAAAAGTGATTAAAGTATCTAATAATCAGTTGTGTGGTCAATTATTTAGGTTGTACTAGATCCTGCAAGAAAGATTGAGCATAACTGAATCTTTTGGTATCTGGAATGTATTCTTCCAGATAAGGAAATACTGTAGGTGAGTCTAATAACTTCTTGCTGTTGTTCCAATTCACTTTGACCCATTCTTTTTTTGTCTTCAATCCCATATTCTTTTGAGCTTTTCTATATTGTCTACAATATAATAGAAAGTGGTTTTTATTTTCTTCAATGTTGCATGTTTCACATTTTGGCAATTGGGTTAGTGTTCTTTTGTAGAGATGAAAATTGAGTGGGCTATCTCCAGCTCTGAACTGGAATATAGCTGCTGTTCCAAATTTTTCCAGTTTGACTAACCCTAGCCCTTTCATAATCTTTGTTGGCTTAGTTGTGTATTTGTTTTTACCTGGTTTGAATGGGCCATTTTTTATGTGTGAATATTTGTAGTTCTCCTTTTCAGACTACACCATGGGGAAGCTGGCATGTGGAGATCAGGTGAAATCTGACTCTGCCAATAAATCCCAGGCTGTCCACACAATGCCACACACACTGGTTACACATGAAAGCCAGGGTGTCCATCACCCAACATGACCTCACCTGTTCATTAGGTGAGCCTGCACCTGATGCACAGGTGACATGACTCACACTATAACCAGGTAAGAAGGTTTGCTTGATGAATAGGTGAGCCATCACACACACTCATAGGGTAGGCAAGAGGTATCAAGCTGGTCAGGTTTGCCTTATACCAGTCCTCTCTCAGCCCTATGGGGGTTTGATTGATGCAAATCACACTCAACATCTTGTTGTGGCTCAGGCATATCACATTACATTTGACTTGGTGGTTGCTAAACATAGTGTAATAACAGGAGAATTGAAAACAATCAAAAATGAGAAGAAAAACAATCCATCACACCAAGAAAACTGAGCAAGACAAGAGGATTGAGAAAAGAACAACTGAGAACAAAAAAAGAGTTGAGAAAAACAAAAGAATTGAGAAAAACAAAAAAAATTGATCAAGACAAAATAATTGATTGAAACAATGTGAAAATTGTACAAAGCAACTCAAACTGGTGGTGATTTGAGAGAATGGAGACATGAAAAAACTTACAAATAAACAAGTGATTCAATTGAGATACAAAATTGGACCTTTGAGATAACCAATTGATTGTATTCCAAGACAAACAATGTGTCTGATTTTGACATAAACAATTGATCCTGATCTGAGATGAACAACAAGTCTACCTGATTTTGAGATCAGCACAAAGTAACACAAATGCACGTGTTATATTAGTGACAGTGTTGACAAAGATGGTTTGAGAGAAAGGAGACAAAAACTGACTCACAAATGAACAATTGCTCTGATTTTAGTCTTCTTTGATTTTTTCCTTGATGAAGCAAAGCTTGACCTCAATCCAACCACAATTCAGAGGAAGGTTGAAAGTGATTCAGAAGATTTGGTTCTACTCAGTCAAAAGGGGGAGGAATTTGTTAAGCATTCAATGAATGTGATATAAGGAGGTGATTGACGGTCAAAAAGAGTATTTGTAAGTGAAAGAAGAAAGGTAGCTGGAAGAATGGAAGAAATAGTTGAGATTTGAGAAGAGTGTATGATTGGGATTGTAGAAAACCTCATGATCAACTTGTCAGTAGTACGGTGAAACTTGATTGATTATGTAGATTGAATGGGTTTTGAGTGTGCAGAACAGTTAGAACCCAGTCATCCAAGCTCTTTTGGGTGCTGAGCACCTGGATCCCAGATTGATCTCCAACAAACCAGCTCACCCTTTGATTGGCTGGTTTATCATGTTACACCAATGTGGTTTTTCTAGCTACATGAAGGCTAGGTGACAGACTTGGGTGAGGGCCATGTGGCTTCCCTCACGTTCCTTTCACCTAGAATGTCCTGAAATTTCACAGCCACACCACATGATGCCACTTTGCCTTGTTTCAGGTGGGCTCAGTGCAAAGTTGTCCCGTGGTGTACCTGAGCTAGTTGGTAGAGGCAATGCCTTGGTTTGAGAATCAGCTGATTTGCCTGCTAGTTGATCTACCAATTGGTTTAGTTCAATTCCTTTGTGTCCTGGCATCCATAAAAGTTGGATATTGGTATTTTCTGGTAACTTCTTCAGTAAGGGGGCTCAGGTCAAAACATCTACTGTGTTTCCTTGAAAATTTGGAGAAAGCTTTTTAAGTTATTGTGCTGTAGAGAGTTTTCCCATCTCTTAAAAGAAGACGTTCACCGTCAGTAGCAACCCTGGGCCAGCAACGCAAGTGTTGCTTGCTGTGCTGCGGTTGTGTTGCAGTTTTTTTGACCGCACCACATCATAGAATTGAATTCAATGTTGCATTGCTGGCCAAAAAAACACAAAATTCAACGTTTTTCAACGCTGTTGCGCCTTTTGCGTTGCACAACAGAGGAGGTGCCGTGCAAGCCAACCTCACCTTTTGATGTTGTGGTGCTTACCGCAACACAGCTTCTTCTGCTGGTTTGTGTTGCGTGTTGCGGCGCAACGCACCAAAAAACACCTGTGCTGTGGCGCGTTGTGTTGCTGGCCCAGGGTTGTCAGTAGCAGTCAACAACAATCAACAGCTTCTTGAGAAGCCATTGATTCATAAATCATTTTCATCTGTTGTTGTTTGCTGATTATCATGTCAGTCTTGACACCTTCCTTTTCTTTTTCACCTCACGTTGTTTTTCATGGTGGTTTTGTTTTATGATTGTTTGGATTTTCTCATTGCTGTAAATTTGCGCCAATTTGCTGCTCAAAAGGAATTGGGACGTCTTATAACCTTCCCCAATTTCATAAACTTTTGCATGAATTTTATGGAATTGGGCAAAGTGTTTTACACTCAAAGCAGCAGAACATTTTGACCTGAGCCCCCCTAGTGTTGTCCTGATTTTGATTGGCAAATGTTGTCCAGAAGTGTGTCTTGGGATTTTTTTTCTTTTTTGGAGTGCTTTTGATTTCACATAACGCACTGACTATCTCTGTGATTTATCATGCAACTGCGGTGCAAAGTCGTAATGTGTCTACTTATATGATCCGGACTATGAAGCCTTCCCAGTATTCCTCCGTGGTGTGTGTTGGGATGTCGTGAATGAGCTGTAAGACCGATTTGTTGTAACTTGTCACTGAAGCTAGATAGGTTTAGTATTTAGCGGGTTGGAAGTCACGGACTCGGTTACGGTGTTACAACTTACCTCACCTTTCTTGGATCGGGGTTTAGACTGATTGTGCATCGGCCCACCTCCTCGGGGCTGGACTCTTCAAGATTCCTCGGCATTTCAACCATCACACTAATCTCCAATCTACTCTTAGGATCATCTTTTGCTTTTCAATCTCGCTTCTTCTGCGAATATCACCATGGGCTCCAAGCGCATCCATCTCGTCCGACACGCGCAGGCCGATCATAAGTAATTCAACCATGTCTACTGCCTTCGTGGAGCAAAATATTGACTTGTGATACTTGTTTTGCCAGCGTCGACTTTGACAATCATAGCTTTCCGGATGCGGCCCTCACACCTACTGGCAAAGAACAATGCCTTGAGCTGAATGAAAGGACTTCCCTCAAGATACAAGAATCTGCTCAACTCCTCGTAACATCTCCTCTACGACGCACACTTCAGACAACCTTAATTGGCTTTCCTCACCTCATATCTAGATTAGGTGGTCGTAGTGCCATTATCGCCTTGCCGCAACTTCAAGAGAACGGAAAATCGCCAGCCGATACAGGCAGCTCACGCATAGACCTGGAGGCGGACAATGAATTTGAGGGCATTGACTTTGGTTTGCTAGATGATGGATGGAATTCCAAATCTGGCGTCTGGTCATCCGACCAAAACTCCTTGAGACGACGAGCGGGATGGACGCGAAAGTGGCTTGCTGAACGACCCGAAGAAGAAATCGTTGTCGTCTCTCACGGCGGTGCTCTGCGATACATAACGGAAGACTATGCTGGCAATGAAGTAAGCTCGTACAGCATAATTTCTTTGAGCTTTTGAACCAATGAGCATCTTCTTGATAGCCGTAGCTAACCCAAACTTCTTCCTTCGATTTGCTCTCCCGGTTTAGCCTTGGGACAACACAGAGTATAGAACGTACACTCTTTCAGATGAATTATCTGAGTATGGTGGTCCAAAATTGGTCTTGGCAAATCCTCAAGCTAGTGTTTCTTGATGGATCTCATTCTTTGATAGAACTCACCCCTGAGACTGAGACCCTCTTCCCTTGATTGTATATGCTTGCCACACCTTTTAGTTTTGTAAAATTGTAACACCACATAGCTCGAGCCCGGATGCCAACTCCTCTGGTGATGATCCTTGAAAGTACATGGCCTGTACCCCACTTTAGAGTGAAGCTTTGAAGGTTTGATCAGTGAAGACCAATATGTTGAATATAGCAACATAATTCAGAGAAAAAGCTCAATCATTCTTGAAGTACCTGCGTGCAATCACTTTTTTAAACTTCTTATTGCTGTTCAAGTTTGTATGATTTTAAAAATCATATATCTGTCCTCGGTAGTGCATCCCAAGCTGCAGACCACATTGCTTGACGGAAAGGATCTTCATTTACGCTTTGCATTCCTGCATCATACATACTGTCCTAATCTCGTTCAATTGGTTTTGTCAAAACCACTGTAGCTTGATGATTGTTAGGAAGTTTGGTGTTAGTCATATAAAGCTTGTTGCTATCAGTGTACAGTGCCACCCGCTCCCCAGGACCAGGTGCTTTTGAGTCTTGACAGCCTGCCGGTGGTAGGGCCAGACCTGCCAGACCGACTTGACCGAGTGGACACGCAGTCGGGTCGAGTTGTATGCGTGACTTGGTGGCTTCGACTTTGGTACTTCCAGTTCGAAGCCTCCTCAGACTTCAGTACAACCATCAATCTCGGCACCTTTTGTGCAATCATCTCCTATCCGAACGATATCGTCCACACTTGATTAAAACGTCGTTAACTTTCAATAATGGCCGAGATATGGACTGAAATACGAAAAATACCTGTCGTCACAAGAACTTTAGTTGCACTAGCCCTGGGCGTCACTGGACCAGTTGCTCTTGGACTGCTTGATCCCTACTACGTGTAAGTGAGTCACACCTATCGTTCAGCACACCCATTTCTCCGGAGTCTCCTTATGTGGAATGGGTATGATCATAACATGGGCCTTAGACTAACTTTCATTGGGCACCAATTTCAGTCTGTGGTCCAGCCGACATATCCTCAAGAAATTAGAACTATGGCGAGTGATCAGTACGTCAAGAAATTCATCACAACCTGCCTTGATTGCCGTGTTGTAGGCTCATCAGGGGTGGGCTCCCGTAGCACCTTTCTTCTTCGCTGGCTCTGGCATGCAGCTCCTCTTTGATTTATTCCTACTATATCGTAATTCGATAGCATTAGAAACCCAATCATTCGCAGGTCGTTCGGCCGATTATGCTTGGACAATAATATGTTTGATGGGTGCGGTCGTGGGCACAAACTATCCTCTGAAAAGTGTGATCTTCTGGGGCCCAATGATGAGTGGGTTAGGATTCTTGGTAAGTTTTTTCCGGTAGCTATCAGAAAGCAACTCATAGTCTCATGAACTGAGAAAATCTATACTATTAAATGCACATAGTGGTCCCAAATCAATCCTGAAGCCTTAGTATCCCTCTTTGGCTTACCACCATTCAAGGCTGCCGTGAGTCTAAAGACATTCACTGGATCTCAGGCTTTGGTTGAGATACTTTTTCTGACATAATCCTCCTGTCAGTATTTTCCATTTGCCATGCTAGCTTTGGATTTTGTTCGAGGAGGCATGCCACTTGCGTCACAATCATTTTCAGGTGTATTGGCTGGATATGCCGTTCACTATCTTATCTATGTCTACCCATCTCCATCCAACGGCGGACAGAGACCGTGGTTCATGTATCCGCCTGCATTCTTGGTTCGGCTCTTAGATGGGCCTGGTCAGACAACCGGAGGCGGTCAACGCTTGGGAGGCGGAACCGCCTTTGCTCCACGTTCACGAGGGTGGGGTGGCCAGGCGCCTGTCCAGCCCGCTGGAGGAAGCACAGTTGGGGCGGGAAGTGCGAGCACTACTGGGCATCGTTGGGGAAGCGGAAATCGTCTTGGCTGATTGTTTCTAGTGATTGGTTGTGATTCACGTAGATGCTAGAAAAAAATGGATTCTCGCTTGCAATAAATAAAATTTAACCTTATCTGAATTCTAAGTCCCGAGCCGGTACGAGTCGGAATATAATTCGGCTTGTGGACCTGTTATCAGCGATTGTCGCGGCCGAGCCCCGCATCGGAACAAAACAAGATTTCCGAGTACGGGAGTCGAACCCGTCTCTACCGCGACCCGAACATGAGAGNTAGCCGATATACGAACTCGGATCTGATCTGACATCCGTCTTCACCTATCAGTCTCGCCCTGGAGTGTTTGTCGAAGCTCGAGACTACTTCGATTCTCAACTTCCAAGTCTGCCGCCACTCTCGAACCTCATTTTCACCTCAAAGCATCATGTCGTTCATTTACGAGTTACCGACGCCAGGAATGGTCAATTTCCATCATCTGCTCACAGATCCAACTGGCTCACGTACAGGTCAACTTGCCGCTGCCAATGCTTCGAGGGCTGCCATGAGAACCACACTGAAGGAATGCAAGCGATCTGTCGGCCCAGTCAATTGGGTCAGGGTAGTGAGGGTAAGCCCCGCTATTGCTGATCGCAAAAACGAAGAGGTCACCAATGGTTCGAATTGAACTAGGAGATACGCTAGGCTTTGGTCAGATCTGACCGACATGCATGTTTTCGCAGGCTCTCGAAGATTACCTGCCCCACCTGCTTGGTATCATGAAATCACTCGAGATGGACGATCTCCTGATGCCCAATGAAGTTGGTTAGTCTTTCTCATCTCATGAATATTGAGAGCATTCCGGTCATGTAGATACGCTCGATATGTTGTGTGATGTCTGATCGGTTTTGATGATGAAAAGTCTTTAGTTGGAGTTCGACCTTGTCATCCCGGAGACTGAAGTCTGCCCCCAGAATATCCCTGTCGTCTTTGTGAGTCACTTATATAACGTGGTCCGTTCGATTGAGGTTGCGTAGCTGAACAAACTCTAGCTGAATATCATAGCCATTACGAATTAGCCTCTGTTCTGCTCACGCTGGCCTTTGCGCACTCGAATACCGCAGAAACCACCATTGCATCCATCGGGCAATATGAGCTTGGCACTGAAGCTGACCGAAGAGCGGGCGATGAAAAACTCTCCACGGCTGTTGACGCCCTCTGCCGTGCCAGTGGCATTTTCGATTATCTTAGCACTCAGACAATTCCCAATTGGGAAGCATCTCAGCCTGAAGGCGGACGGCTGTTGCGACAGTCTCGTCCCCCCGAGCTTTCCAGTGAGCTCACTTCCGGTTTGGCCAAGTTGAGTCAATAACTTGTTCTCCTGTCCAACTTCGCTTTGAATCCTCAAAATAAGCAGGATTAACAAAGTGCAGTCATGGCTTGTGGGATAAACTTTGATCCTTTTCACATATGTCGAGTAAACCACGTCGGTGAAAAACCTGTGTACTTATGCAAGTGTTTCCTTTTTGCTGGTTTCACTACTCCTAGGGTATCCTTGGCCGATGCCGAAAGGCTTGCTGTTCGGCGTCTTTTGTCAAGATCAGTCATGGAAAACCACGCCACTCCTGGTGCAGGGCTTCCCAAGTCTCATCCCTCACCCGGTCTCCTGGCTAAACTGCAATTAAATATCCACACGCTTTATTCTGGTGCCTGTGACTCCCTGTCACTAGTCATTGCTGGCTCAGGAGCTAATGCGGAGGTATCAGGGGCGTTTCGAGACTATCTGCGTGACGGTCGTCAATTTTCACTAGGGCTAGGATACAAATGGCTTGGGATAGACGCAGGAGAGCAATCTAGTCGATACGCCGAAGCAGTTGGTTGGCTTAATCTTTCACGTGAGAGCTTGAAGGCGGTTGGTGGTGGAGGCCGGACGATGGTCGTCGTACGGAATGGTGCAATTAAAAGTGAACGAGCACGTAGGAAGGGGAAGACGGAGCATGAGTTGGATGAAGTAGATAGGTTCCTGAAGGCTTACGAGCAAATGAACCGAACGGCAAGTACTTTTTCCTCAGGTATCGTCCAGCCGATTTGCTCATGGCATGTATATGGTGATTGATTTCATACAGATCACTTTTGAGGCAATACCAACCTCTGGAAGTCTACTGTCGCGCGTTCCAGGAGGCAGGGCCGCCCTCAACTCGCGCCCGTATGCACTGCCAACAGCCTTGCAGCGCGATTTTGGATCAAACTTTATCCCAACCTCGGGTGATTCAGCGGAAAGTGACGACGAAGAAGATGGGGGTGGTGGGGTGGATCCTCAGTATGCACTTCGAGATTCTTACTACTGAATTGTAGTAGTCTGAGAAGATCATCATGTTGGTCTCATTGACAGTCAGTCTAGTGCTTTCCCATTGTTTAAACTCGGTGTCGCTTGTATATGAACAAACAGAGTTCCCAATATCAACACTAACACAAGATGACTCTGTATAAAGGCGTTACTAAAAGCTGCTGAGAATAGTGAAGATTTGCTCACTTCCCGGCCAGATTTCTGGTGCTGACTTTGGAGTAAATAATATGTGAAGAAGTGGTACTATGCATCTGATAAAGCTTATTGCGGAGAAGTTTGCACAGTACAAATAGAGCGTCAATTTACGCAGCCCAAAGATCGTCTGATATCACGCAATCCTTCCATAATCAATGTTACCAAGCTTCCTGTGAATTGTTCCCCATAGCATCCCTCTTTCATGTGGTGACTACCTTCCGAACGTATCTGCAGAGATATTTTTGATTGACTTGGGGGGCAGGTCTTGGTACCTGTGGAAGCCAATTTTGTCAACCTCATCTATAGTGAAGCGCACAAATACATTGGGATGCATATGATCTGATCAAGCTAAGTAAGCAATGTAGATGGCTCCAGGATAAGCTCAAGCAGTCTGGTCCAGACAGCCGACTTTATGACACAGCTTCTTCATC
The DNA here is from genome assembly GCA_002157085.1 of Melampsora occidentalis. Classification (NCBI taxonomy): domain Eukaryota; kingdom Fungi; phylum Basidiomycota; class Pucciniomycetes; order Pucciniales; family Melampsoraceae; genus Melampsora; species Melampsora occidentalis. Next base: position 776 of record KZ143168.1, on the reverse strand, counting down.
AATCGTTATCATTGACATCTGATCCAAACAACAAATGTTCATCAAGGTCAAACTCTCAAAAATCCTACCATCTAGTTCATCACCAATGTGAGCAAGATTGCAATTTGAAGTTCCTTCAGTGACTCTCAAGTTGCTGAATTCAAGCTATTCTTGTATGATTCATTTTACCGCTGTCTTGGGTCGGCAGAAGATATCCCGGATTGGATTGGCTTAACAAAACCAGGGGCTTAGGACTAATTGTGAACTTTTGGTGTGAACACTCCAAGAGTTAGGGCTCGTTTGGTACGCCTTAATTAAAGCGACTTATGGTGTAATTTGACTTTCAAAAGTCAAATTTCGAAAAGTCCGTTTGGCACGGAATTTTCGGAGCTTTTCAAAGCTACTTATGGTACCGATAAGTAGCTTATATTGGTACTTAAAATAAAGAGCCAATGAGCTCCTTATTTTTTTAATAAGCTACTTTTTTGACCCGAAATCAAGTTATTCCAGGCTATTCTCTTTTTTTTTCTGAAATCGTACAAGTCCCATCTTCCATACCCCCCCTCCTGTCTTCAACTCACATTAACGTCGTGATAAAAAACCACACTCGATTTCTCTCATTTCAGTTTTCATCTCACCAGCACTATTGAATCTCATCATCGACTATCAAATCCCATCATCGAACCACACACCACCTCCAATCCCATACTTCGCCTATCTTTGCTCCACCATGGGTCGGGTCAAAGCCACCGACAATAATCAGGAACCTAAAAACAATGCTCAATGGACCACCAGCC
>MWRL01007043.1:0-11580 GCA_002157085.1 Melampsora occidentalis | reverse complement strand
GGTTTCCTCGGGAAATTTTTCGACAGAAAGAAGCGTCTCAGGGAGACGAACAAAAAGTTTCTAATGCTCACGAAAATCTAGCGAAAGGTGAAAAAGGTTTGTAAGGAAGGAAGATTTCTCCTGCCAAACTCGATTCCCCTCACAGGCAAAAGTGTGTTGCGTTGTCATAAGTCCCTCGCTGCGCTCGAAGCGTGCGAGAAGCAGCGTGGGACTTGGATAAGTTTAGCTTCATCGTATCATCACAAACCCCCAACAGCTGAGATGAGACTTCCTATATCTGTCACTCCTTCAAGGACTGGACAAAGTGTGACGACCGACTCGACGTGTACCGTTGTGAATGGAGAAACGATTATAGTCGAATTACAAGGCAAGCTCGAAATCTCAAGTCATGATAAGGATATTGATGAAATGTCAGCACGAGCAGGTTTAGAGATTGGAAAACTTGATGTCTCCGATCCCGTAAGCTTGTTATTTCTTTCACTCGGGTTTCTCAAAACAAAACTTTGTTTACTCACTTGGGCTCCATATCGCCGAATTCTAGAAAAAACCTTTGTCAACGATTGGTAATCATCAGTTGGAAGGCAAAGTTGTCGAATTCGCTTCCCCATTAGCTTTACTTCGTAAAATCGAACTTGGAGCTGTACCAGCACCTCTAGATACTAAAACTCAATTAGACATCATAGCCATTGTCAACCGCAAATTTGTCTTTTCCAAACGACCACATCCTATAGTCAGAATGGAGTGAATATAGACTGATAAGAAGCAGCCCGTTGTCTTTCATCTTCCCCGTGTAATACTCGCCAATGGAAGCACAACTTGAATTCGAAAGCCTTGTTAAGCTTAACAGAGTCAGAGGGGCTTGTTAAGCTTGAAGCCTCGTAAAGGAAACATGTTCAAAAGTTTCTAGGCTGAATGAATTTGATCAATTAATAATTCTTGGCGTTTCTATGAAGACATTTCTCTTTGATTGTCTGAGAGCCGGCACAAATGTCTGAAGCAGCATGCAAGGTTTGAACATGAGTTGCAAATAGTTACCTATATAATTCCAATGTTCAAGCCCGGCTTCATACTTACCTTGCGTTTGCAGTCCTGGGTGATCAAGGATACCTGACTGTCGGCAGTGGTTCTGGGCATGGCACAGCGACCTATTCGCTTCACCCAGCACCGCTGTCGGGTTTATGTCCATGATGTAAGCCGATGCTCAATCTCTCGATCGGACGAGCCGGCTTGCGAGCTGGCTCGCCTATACTCTTCCTTTTTTCTTGAACTGATCATTTTGTCTCATTGTGCACAGTCAGCAAACTCAATCACATCTTGAAAATTGGAGGCATTTCTCAAACATGCTGTCCAAACCTCACTTTTTCACCGAATTAGGACGATACATTATGACAAAACCTAATCAATTTTTTCAACTGATCAAAAAACTTATTGACTCTCATACTCAAAAAGATTAAATTAAAGTATTCAGAACAAACATTATCATAATCTAAAAGGTTTCCAAAAAAAGAACTTGTTGAAAAACATTGAAAAGCTACATAATTGCTAAAAAAAGAGATACGGAAGAGCGAGATATACTAAATAAATTATCCACAATTTGAGGAAAATGATTGACCCTAATAGAAAAGATGAATGAAGAAAGAAAACAAAGAATTAATTTAAGTTATAATAATCATCACAACAAGATAAATCCAGTGAACACCAATCTGAGTAAAGTGTTGTTTTTTTTGGTAAAAGGAAAGAAATGACAAAAGAAAGGTGAATATACATCATGATGGAAGGGATAAATCATTATAAAACACGAAAAGGAGAAAAAATCAGTCATGTCCTTATGAGGGCTGTGTATCCACAGTTTGATGGAGGAGGAGCCGAGCTTCAAGCTCGCCGACTCGGGCCTGGCGATCGATTCAAGGCTCCCATTGCTCGATACCGCTCCAACTCGGCTTGTAACCTATCAGTTGAATCGCAAATTTGCAAGGCAGTGAGATTGTAAGCAAAAGATTTCGATTAGAAGATCAACTAAGAAAATCGTTATACACACCGTAGTGTTTTCTCTTTCATGTCAGCCGCATCACGTTCAGCTCTTCGTTTGGCCAGCTGTAATTCACTCTCAGAAGATTGCTAGACAAGAATCGTGTATATCAGCTAAAAAGTCATCTCGGGCACAAGTCAGATTGAAGATCACCCACCAAATCTGAATTTTGTTTCCTGAGCGTCAACAACTTATTCTCAAAATTTGATATCTCATCCCTCAATCGATTCCTCGACCTTTCCGAATCCATCAACTTGATCTGTAAATCTTCCAATGATCTATCTGATCTCCGTGTAGCTCGTACTACATTTTCTTTTTCTTGTTCTAATTGGTTTAGCAACTCATCATATTCTTTAGCATCGATCGACTTCAGCTTTCGGTTTAAGTTTGAGCCTGCACTAAGCGGTCGTGGTGAACCAGAAGCCATTGAACGAGTCTCCAAATCCACAATCTTCAAATTCAGGCTCTTGATCTTTCTCTCTAATTCAGTCTACAATCAAATCATGATGACACGTATCTGTTAGTGCGAAGTAGGGACCCCTCACGAAATCAAAGAAGAAACCTCACATTTGCTTTCAGCAAATCAGTACTTTCGGATCTTTCTCTTGCTGCTTCGATCTGGCAACTACGCACACATCATCCAAACCTTGTGTCAGGAAACTACTTTTATACTTCAAACTGGTATCGTGGACAGTATCTACACCAAAAATGAGCTTTTCAATGGTCTTCGAGACTTACTCGTTGGCAAATGCTTCGGCCTTCTTTTGTCGTTCCAAAGCGATTGAACAAAGATCCGACTGATCTTCTAGCTGCCGTTTCAGTTCACTTCGCTCTTGTTGAAGGGTTTGCAAGACGCGGTCATTTGTCAAGCGACCTTCAAGATGATGGTTCGTCCAGTTCAATTTAAAATGATAGATATCCGTCAGCGCGTTCACCATCTGAAGGATTCACTTCTGTCACTCACCTGAATTGGCTGATAGGTATTCAGTGCCGATTTCCTCTAGTCTCTGCTCCAAAGACTTCTTAGCTGTCACCAGGGCAGCTCTATCGGCTTCCGCTTCATCTCGAGCTGCTCTTAGATCCCTCACTTGACTCATTAAACTGACTATCTGTGAAGATTGCTCTGCCTGTGCAACTACAGCTTCGTCATAAGCCTTTGTCACATCCAATATCCTAGATGACAATCGAACCAAGGAATATCAGGATTTGTGACTCTGTAATGCAAATTGCGATCGAGGAAAATTCAAACTCACTTGGTCTCTAGCCTTTCTTTTTCTTTACTAAATCCACCTCTGGAGTACAATCCATCATCACTCTTGATCTGTAATTCGTCTCGCTCTGTCCTAAGCTGTCTAGCTTCCTCTCTTACTCGCATTGTCCTTTCACGCTCCATCTCCAATTCGGCCTAGATTCGTGTGCCCAAAAAATGTACCACAATCAGTTTCAACCTTAGTCTAAGCTTTGCAATTGACGAATTCGAAAGCAAATGCTTACAGCCAAACTCTCCAATTCCTGTTGAAATCTCTGTCGAGTAGCTTCCACCGTATAATCTCGATCATTCATAGCTCGATCGTACTGAGCTCTAAGCTCATTCAATTCTGCAACTGCGCGTTCCGTTTCCCTTCTAGCCTTCGTAAACCCGCCACCTTCATCTTCAACAAACGCTTCCAATTCTCTCACTTTTTGTTCGGCTTCTCTTGCTCTTCGTTCGGCTGCTTCTCGATCTTCTACAGCTTCTGCCCTTCGTCGCTCAACATCTGTTAGCGAAACCCTTGCAAAGGTCTCAAAGATGGATTCCTCGTTAGCCTTTCATCTCTTGTCTTTTCCAAACGCTTTGCGGCGCTGATGACATCATCCTGACCTACTCACCTCGCTTTTTTCAGCCTTCACCCGAGCTACTTCAGCAGCTTCGATCCGATCACGATAAGAGTCCGCCTTCCTAAATTCTCAGTAGACCATCAGATCACGAATCACTGCAGCACTTGGGCATTGTTCAATATAACTTACTGTTTCCAAGAAGCAAGTGCGTGCTCCAGGTCACCGCTTGAGGCTCGCTCGATCTCAGCTTCTTGCAGTTCGACGACCAACTGCCGTTTCTCTTCGGCCTCCAATTCACGCAGATGTTCTAGCTCGTCATTCCGTCTTCTAGACTCCATTAGCTCTAAAACAGAACAAGAGGTAGACATCAGCATGGTCTAACCAACAGCCGTAGATCAACTTTTTTTCACTGACCGGCTTCAAGCGAAGTCTTGATCTGCTGAAGCTCATTCTAAGATTCACAAATATCACCGGTTCAAAGAAGAAGCAATCAGCGCGCAAACTCCGAGATGTTAACACTCGTCCGAAGTGGTCTCAGGAGCTAGCGTCCTGACAATGCTGAATTAAACTTACAATTTGCATCTTTTGATTTTCCAAAGCTTGAGCACCTATGCGATTTTGTTGAGCCAAAGCCATCTGATCAGATTCCAATCTACCAAACCGATTATCTAATCCATTCGTAATCGAATCTTGAAATTCTTTAAGAGTTTGAGTTCCTTTCAATCTAGCTTCTTCTGCTCGATGACGTGCTTCTACTTCTTCCCTCAACATCTCTTCTAATTGTACATTCTCTTCATTCAATCTTCTTCTTAATTCTTCCATCGTCTTAGATGGATTTGCAGATTCTTCATTCACAGTTTCTAAGATTTGTCTCAATTGACATTCTAAATGATTTCTAATCACATCCGATTTCATTTGTTGCATCTTCAAAACTTCTAAATCGGCTTGAAGGTTATGATTAGCTCTTTCATATTTTCGTACAGTCTCCTCGAATGGGATATTTGAATTCCGGTCTTGTGCTATGTTTTGGTCAATCTCACGCGACATCCGTGCAACTGAGCCGGGTCGACCATGTCCGCGTTTGAAGGCAGCCCCATTGGAGAGGTTTTTCATCTTATCGATCAGAGGACGTCCCAAGCCGTCTAAAGAAGAGGCACTGGATCATGGGAATGAAGATTGCAGCACAACACCATCAGCAGATGCGTATCCAGATACACACGCCTAGAAACACTCACATCTCGTTTTCCAACTCCTGGTTAGCTTCCTGTAACTCAGCCAAGAGTTTGTTGCGGAAAGGTTCATCGCCGCCTTCGCTAGGGGGAGCTTTGACTATGTTGATAAGATCAGAGTACCGTTGCTCAATCTGTCTTCTCATTCGCTCCATCGTCGCTTTACTTGGACCCGCTGCGCTCCGATCGTTCAGTTGTCGTTCGAGATCGGCAATTCGATTCTCATAGTTTCTCTTGACCATTGTACTGACCTCTGTGCCGGCCATCACGTTCTGAACCCAGATTACCAATGAATATGTGTATTAGTGAGTCACAATTAGTCACAATGACTATAGACCAAAGTGCTTGAAATGTCACTCTCACCTCCGTATGAGTTCGACGTCCAACATTGCCCATTGAAGTGACCGGTAAGGCGTTGGACTTGGCGATTTGAAGGTCAGACTGTAACTTTTTGACTGAGTAAAGTAGAAAAGGGCAATAGCAATCCTGTCAGTATCAATTGAAACAGAATCATGCACAGATGGCAATCCAGAGGGTTTACTTACTTGTGGATTCCGCTGTCGATCGAGCCAACTTTTCTTTCTCTAAACTTGATTTTAAAGTTTGGACTTCACGAGCTGAACTAGCTGGATCACCCATCCCACTAACTTTGCGTTCTTGAAATAAAGCTTGACGTCCATTGAGTTTTTCTTTTTGTAATTCGCGGGACAGATCTTCACTTTCACCTTTCAGTCTTGAAATTGTTCTTTCTAATTGTTTAACATACCCATTTTGTTCATTCAATCTCGCATGAGTCTCGGTTAATTGTCTATCAGTATATTTCTTGGCTTCTTCCAATACATGGACATGTTCTACTATCGTTTTGTCTTGTAATGAAATCGCTTTATGTAATTCTTGATTCTTTAATGTTAGTTCTTTTCTTAATCCGGCTGCATTCTTTTCGTGTTCAGAAACTGCATCTTTATGAACCTTCAGATCTTGATCCATTCTTACGTTTTCGTCTTCCAATTCCATTCGTTTAATCAATTCTGCCTCGAGTCTTGTGCGCAAATCTTCAACTTGTCGAGTCCATGCAGATCGCTCACGTTCGATCTTTAACATAGCATCTTCCATATCTTGAAACTTCAAGTTACTGGCGACCAGTTGTTTTTCCAATCCTTCTTTCTCTTTCGAAGTCCGGTTGAGTGCATCGTTGGATTCAATTTGTTTCGATCTGACATCTTGTAATTCGATTTCAACTGATCGCTTCGCTCGATCTGCCTTTTGAAGCGCTAATTCCAGTTCAGATAATTTTTGAGTCTGATTATCGATTTGCCTGTGAGATTCAAACGATGACAAGCGAAACAGTCTGAATGTCAGTATTTCCCGTGGCATAACATTCAGACCTAGTTCTTATCAAGTCGACATACTCTGTTGCTTCTTTATGGGCTGCAGCCGCTAGTTTATATTCCTGTCGAACTTCATCACACTCAGCCTTCAATTTTGCTTCGGTCTCATTACCAAGTCGCTTCAAGTTTGACATTTCCGTTAATAATTGATCATGTTGTTCTCTAAACTTATTCAATTCTTCCTCTCTAGCCTTTGAGACCTTTGATAGCTTATCTTCCTCACTACATTTAGCTTCTAACAAGCTACGAGTCTCGTCAAGTTCATTTCTCAACATTTGTTCATTTGAGTTAAATCGTTGGATCTCTTGTTTTGAATCCTCAAGTTGCCGGTTTAGAGACTCTACTTTGATCTCAAGTTCATTTGATCGCTTCAGGTTGGCTTCCTTTTCTTTACTGATCGTTGATCGCTGATTCTCTAGAGTCACTGTCTCGGCCTCCTTATGTTTCAATTTAGACTCGTAATCAATGATCAATTTCTTCAGCTCACTTAATTGAATTTTGGTATTTGTCAATTCTTTTTCAACTTGCTCTACCTTAGCTCTCAATTTCTGTGAAGATTCAACTTCAAATTCGAGTTTCCCTTCCAATTCAGCTATGAGTACCTTCAATCTCTTCTCACTCCTTTCAAGATCCTCTTCATTTTCCGTCAGCTGTCTTTTGAGGTCTTCGTGAGCTTTAGTTAGTTGATCTCTTTCAGCTTCGAGTGTTGCGATGGATTGGTCTTGTGCGCCAATCTTTTCATTCAGATTCATCTCCTTTTCACTCAATTGTTGTTGAGCTGCCGAAAAACCTTCGATACGTTGATTGAGTTCAGCAATCTGATTTTGAAGCTCGCTACGATCAGCCTTCGTAATCTCGTGTAAGTTTAACTCCTTCTCCAGCTGATCCTCCAAATTCTCCAACTCTTTCCTTGTCGTCTCAAGCTCTTCCACCAGAGCCACTTCCATCTCCTTTGACCTTATCAACTGCTCTTCCTTATTTAAGCTCAACATCCGTTCTTGTTCTAGCTCTCTTTCTACCTTCTCTTTCTCCAATTCGATTGCTTTCCGTAAACCTTCGACCCTTTCCTTCTCTAGTCTCTCTTTTTCATTCCGCTCTCGTAACTGATTCAGTTCATTTGTTTTCTTCCTCATCTCCTTATCATCTCGGGTCGCCGCAAGTAGAGGTCGAACACGGGTGTAAAGCTGCCACCAAGGCCAGCCTTTGAGCTCGTTATAGATCCTTGCGTTACGTTGGATCGTGCGTATAGCCTTAGCTTTGTTGAGGATCTTGCGCATCTTACGCCGATGAATGAATGTCCGACAGTTTGCTTGTAAGTTGGTGAAGATGTCAAATAACCCTTCATCTCGACGTTCTTCGAGCTCTGCCAGCACACCAGACTTGAAGAATACTTTTGTGAGTCCAATCTTGTAGACTGATTCATCTAATTCAAGTGCCCCGAGCATTCTGATAGATGCCTTGCGACCGTCCATGTATCCATTCGGAATGATGCCGGGCGTAAGCACCTCATATCGTTGTCTAAACTCAACAAATGGTAGTCGATTGGGATACCCAAGACGAGCAATTCGGATTCCTTCGAGTACACCATTGCATCTCAGTTGGTCCAATACCAGCTTCACATCAATCACCCCAGGCCTTTTATCTGGATTGGGCACGATACATCGAACAAAGTGAGGTTGAGTCGATTGGAGTTGATTCATGAGTGTGCCGAGTTGTTCTTTGTGACGTTGACCAACGGTACGGAATGCACCACGCTTCACGCCTCTCCGTTTGTTCATTCCGGCAGGTCCAGGTGTAGCAGACGCCGCAAGATCATATGAAGAAGTCGAGGTTACGACAGCTCCAGTGGGATCCGGGTTTGCTTCACGATACTCCTCAAAGAGGGAGGCCACAAACTTATCGTTTGAGCTGGCAAGGACATTGGTAAGATTGGTATTCAGTGGATCTTTATTCTTCTCGAGCCAACCTTCAGTTCTATACTCGACTTGCCCGGCATAATGTTGGATGATAAAGCCAGTGTTGGAATTGAAACGTGATTTGATGAACTTAGGATTGTTGTCTTTGCTCATGAAACCAATCAATTTTTCAGTAAAAGTTGTATCGGTTGCTCTAGGCATGATACATTCTTCATCCAAACAGCTTAAAATACCAATCGGTTCGGAAGTGGACTCGATCAAATCAATAGTAGGCTGAAGATCGAGTCCAAAGTTGACGAAATCCCAATCAATGTCTTCTCGTGAGTATTCTTCCTGTTCAAGTACGAACATATGATGGTTGAAGAATTGTTGGAGACGTTCGTTGGTGTAATTGATGCAAAGTTGCTCAAACCCGTTAGTCTCAAAGATTTCGAAACCTGCAATGTCCAAGACGCCAATGAAAGTGGACTTGGTGATCGAAGAGGAGAGGCTGTTATGGGTGCCTTTTTGATTCCTGTCTAACATGCCATTGATTTTCTCAATTAATTTCCCAAATGATTTTTCGTAGAGGGTTGTACATAGGGATGAAAGCTCCTCCTTCACTTGTTTCGCACTCCGTTGTTGCGTTACAAATTCGCGTCCGGCTTTGATCTTCGGTTTCAGCAGACTCTTCTTGAATTCTTCCAGATTAGGGAGGCCAAGAAGATGGAATGTCTTTTCCAGATTGACCAGTGAGCTTGTATCTTTGGCGGATTGAATGTAGGCAACATCCGACCGATCAGACGTGATGACGATGTTTCCAACGTGAAGAATGATGGAAATAATCTTGAAAAGATTGAATTGCTCTTCTTCAGTTAAACCAACTACATTCAAGCTATCCTGCAAACTCTTCCATTCGTCCAAGTCATTCATTCCATCGACCGTGAGCTTAGATTTATTGAGGTAATCGTAGTCTTTGGGCTCAGTACTATCTAGTAGCAGTCGTTCAGCAAGTTTCTCGTCGCCTCCACCCCCAGATGCGGTTGAACTACATCCAATCAATAGCTGATAGAAAACATGGAACGCTCGCTCCTTTTCACTTCGTGAAGTTACTCGGGACTTTTCGAGAAGATACCAATCAATGTTCGCCCCCGCAATTGCGCCAATCGAGTTAAATTCGATTCTAACAAACTTTCCCTGTTTCATAGGCAATCAATTCTGATCAGCATGCCGGAGAATGTGATGAAAAGCCTTGAACACTAGTGATGAGAAACCCACAAATCGAGAAGAGTTGTTATTTCGAACAGTTTGCGCATTCCCAAAAGATTCCATGATCGGATTGGCCTGTAGGATCTGACGCTCGAGTTTCCCTAACCGTTTTCCGACCAATTCGGTAACTTCAGCTCTACTACTTGTTGGAGCCCGACTTCCAAGCCCGGGTCGAGAAGACGGAGGAGGGCCCTCATTGAGACTCTGATCACTTCCAGAAGTAGGAAATTTTTGAGTACTAGCTATCGCAGTGAGGTATGAAATGACACGTTTAGTATTCTCGGTCTTTCCTGCACCGGACTCCCCAGTAATTAGGATAGATTGATTCTCCCGTTCCCCTAGCATATTCTGCCATGATCGTTCAGCTACTGCATAGACATGGGGAGGGTTTTCTTCACGTCGCTTGTTCTTGTATTGTGAGATGACCTGAGGTGTGTAGATGGGTAAAGGATGGTATGGATTGATGGCGACTAAGAACAAACCCGAATATGTCTACGATCAAGTGGATGAATGACAAAAGTCAATAAGGTAAGCCGATCACATTACGACGCGAAGAAATCAAATAAGAACTTACGTAAATCATTTTGGATTCATATCTTTGTCGTAGATTGTGAACCACACTGGGTTCATTCAAAAAAGTAAGATCAGCGATATCTTCAACTTTGTCAAATTTCGGTGGATTCATCTTCTCAAGTGAGTCGAATTTGATCGTTCGAGTCTTGTCATCCACGCATCTCACTTCGACCATCGCGTCAGTAGGTGGAGTCGAATCTGTCGTCGGATCATCATTAGAATCGGATGAGGTGAGTTCCTTGACGATCCATCCTGCAAGATAGCCCTTCTTATCATCAGGCAACCAAACCCATCGTTTCTCGTTAAATTCAGCGGTAGCAGCAGCATCAGCCATCACTTGACCCGGTTTCTTCGCTGTTGATGTCATTGCTGAAGTTTTGGCTGATGATAAAGGAGGAGATGTAGCTGAATCGCCAGCTAAATCATGACTCGAATACATTTTTCGAAGGCTACGACCTCTGTCGATTTCTGACATTGTCGAGCCAGATTGAAATATGATAATTTAAATATGAATCAAAGTTTGTAGGATCGACACTTGGGAGTGGTTCCCAATCTAAACCAGAAGACGCGATTGAGATTGAAACAGTGAAACGCGTCGATCGGTGGTGAGATGAGTTGATGGGGTCGAATCAAGTCGCTTGCGGTCTCTAGCATCTGCTATGTATTGCAGGTACGTACGTCTGGGGTCTGAAGTGCCAGTGGGGAAAGCTGTAATATGAGTAAAATGGACGCAGAAGGTTCGATTAAGTCGATCAGTTCTTTGTGCCTAAACTTGAGACAAAATAGGTAATGTGGTATGTAGGCACAAGACATGAAACTTTACCTGGCTCAGTGATCCCTTGATGAGCTTATTGATCGAAGTCAGTCGAATGACGCGCGCTGGAGTACACTTGAGTTTGAGAGATCCAGAGAGGTCCGATCGATAATGAGCTGAGTGTTTTTTGTTGTTTCTTGAAAGCAAGTACAAAGTAGAGTTTGTAAATGTAAGTTGAAGATGAAGATGAATGAAAGGGAAAAGTCAAAACCGTCAAACGGTTGAAAGTCTCAGCCGATAAAGGTTAGCGAACCTCAAATGGAAATTTCAAATTTCAGTTTAGTACACTCTCACTCTCACTCTCACTCTCACTCGCACTCTCACTCACCTTACATTTCTCATTCTCACCAAACTTCATCCCATCAAATATGTACCATCTACTACCATATTTGTCAAAGGGCTCCTCAACATACACATAACATTAACCACAATGTTCAGATAAACAGTCATCCAACACTGCAACAAATGTGAAGGTTGTTTTGCAACGGAAACACCAGCGCATTTCTTGGTTTACTGCAAGAAATACAGCAAGCAACGACAGGATTTTAGGAAACAATTGAAGGAG
>KZ143159.1:0-16879 GCA_002157085.1 Melampsora occidentalis | reverse complement strand
GCCCAAGTTTACAATTGCAACAAGGATGATGAACTCGGTTAGAAGTCAGTTCACAAGAATTGTGAACTCGTTCTTGTGAACTGATTGTTGTGAACTCAGTTCTCAGAAACTGTGAACTGATGTTACGAACCAAGTTCACAATAATTCACAATTTTTGCAACCTCATTTTACAGTTCTCACAAAACCTGGTCAGAATCAATTCTTTTGAAGTCATCATTGTTAACTCAGTTCTCAGAAGGACTCATTTCAAGATTTTTGCAGCTCTTGATAATGAGGTTAATCATTTCTTTCGGTGGTTTCATGGAGTCACTTTATGTTCTATACTCTTGTTTAACATTAACTTTTCATTTCCTTCATCTGGATCTTGATTTCAGAAGCCAGAGCCCCTGGAAATTCTTCTCAAAATAGTTCTGCTGACTGTCAAATGTATAAGCAGCTGGAGCTGTGAATGGGTGACGTACAGTCTGTGAGTGAAATATTTGTTTAATGAAGTATTGTAGAGTGGAGTTCTTGCTAATCTTTGAAATCATTTTGATGAGTGGAGTTGTGTTTGGATTTGAACTTGTGAAGTAGTGTAACTGTAAGAATTTTGAGGTGGAATTATGAGTTATGGGAGGTGTCTGTGAGGTGGATTTTTGAATTGGTGTGAGATTGTGAAGTAGAGTGGTTTAAGTCCCATTGATGAGTGAAGTTGGATTTTGATGTGAATTTGTGAAGTAGTGTAAGGAAAATTTGAGGTGAACTTGTGAGTTGTGTAAGTATACAAAAATAGGCGGGAGGTTGTGAGGTTGTGAGGTTGTGAGGTGTGGAGTTGGGTAGGTTGAGCCTTGGTATAGTCAGCAGATGAGGGGGTGTTGAACGAGTTGGAGGGGGGAACTTGGTGAAAAAAGCAAAAAAAAATTGGGTTTCATCATGGACATCGGCTTTTATGCGATCATAATGACACGTTGTTCCTCGAGTACTAGTCCAGGAGTCTAGTAGCCACAGGCGTCCTCAGTCATGACACGGCTAATATGACATACTGTCTATAGTTGGGTGTATTTAAGAGTCACCTGGCCTCAACGGTCCAACTGCAGTCATGAAAAACTGGCGCCTCTTGCACACCCGGATTACCTCTCCAAAAAGACACAACACGTAAAGAACAATGAATAAGATGGATAAATACATATAATGAGCCTCATACCCAGGTTTCAGTTGAATTCAGGGCCAGGCAATTGTCAGTTGGTTGAAAGAGCAGTCTGCATCATTTCATTGTTTGATTGACTTGCCAATGACCCTTATTTCATGTCTGTCGCGCTTGTTTGCGTGGGGAAGACTAATAAGGTGAGGGCTGAGAACTGGGAGGTGGCGTCAAGTCAAATCGCAAAGGACTGCTGGCGTTCATGGCCAGAAACCCCCAATTATCCCATGAGTGGGTGTCATGACGCGTCTCAGACGGCAACTGCACAAAATCGTAAGGGCTGTGGCAACTGGAGAGAATTTCAGCACTAGCCTTTGTTCTAGATATACATGGACTGACACATCAGAACAAATTGATTCTGAGGGTCGCCAAGACTCAGACGGGCCTGGTGTGACCGCAAGGTTGCCACCTGTTCCAAAAGTTGTGACCGACTCGACCTGAAAGAATGTAGGATTAGCGTAGACCTTCTGGCGAATGCGTCGACTTACTCTGGACTCCCATATGTTGCCCACCTCGTTGTAGTCCATCAGTGTGCCATGAATGCAAGCGATTACACCAATCTGCAGCGACTCAGAAGGGACACTTTCTTGCCTTGGCGTAGAAATGTGATGTTTTGCAATCCACTGAACACCAACTTCCGTCTATAACAACCCATATTGTCAGAAACAGTAAGTAAAGCAAACACCAAGACTTACCAAAGGATCATTATCTCTTGACTTTACCAAAACGGTAACAGTGATACCACCAGGACGGCCCTCCACAACGTCCAGATCTAAAACCACACCAGTCGCAGTAATGGAGACTTTGTTAATCAGATTTGGAGCCAAATCCCTGTCCCGGGGCATGGGCAGTCCGAGGCTGAAAACTTGGCTCCGCGTGAAATGGAGGTGGTCTTTGGCGTTCAAGTTTGAAGCCACCAATCTACATGTCATTGAATAGAGATGGTCGGGTCTTAGGTTGCAACCCGTGTCTTCATGGCACATAAGCAGCACCGGTGTTGCGTAACAATCAGCTCCATTGACCCCGGAGGTTGCGATCCATCCACAAAAGGATCTATAGCGGTCTTGGCCAGGACTGTTCAAGGGGACCTGGTCAAAGGCAAGCATGAGCATCAAGGACACAATCAAAAACAATTAAGACATACAGGGGAACCCGCTTGGCCAATGAAGTGCAGAAAAATCGGGAGTGACTCAACACACACCGGTGAGCAGGCCATTCCAAAAAGATATTTGTCTGGGGTTGCGTGCCCCGGAGGCGGTGATAAAGGAATGATCCAACAGTCAAATTGTTGCATGCGCAAGTTGATGGCCAATTACAATTGAGGGTGAAACAGAGGGGAATTGTCACTCTGAAGTGGATCAAATCAAGCCTTGATATGCTGTGCAATAAACGGATTGAGTCTGCTTCTCCCATGCTTTGTCTTGCCAGCTGTTTGACTGCGGGCATTGGACGGCTTTGGGTATCTTCGAAACTGGGACTGTTTTGAGATCAACCAACCGGAGCAGGCCAACAATGAGTCTTACTGAGTGAGATCATTAGCATCCCGTAGCAGTAATATGGGCTGGTCCTGCCCAGTTAATGTTTTCTTTCAGGTGCCCTGATTACTTTGGTATTATCCAGTCAATAAAATTGCCGGTCGCACCGGTACATAGTCGCCTTGAAGCGATTGAGTCAAGTGTATTTCAACTTAGGCGGAAACATGACTGGAAGGAGTCAGTTCGGGCATGACACATAGCCGGCATGTGGGGGTAGAACCAAGGTTTTCTTGATATTTCAAGCGGCTGGCTTCATCCACCAGCATGGCCCTGCCCAACAACCTACCAGTCCGGTTCCAAGGTCTGTTTCGAATACGCGCAATGAAGTCGCCTCCAAAGCCGTGATCAATCATCAGCCAATCTGAATTTCCGTCCAGGTCAACGACGCAATCGGCGGACAACACTTCAACCCACAAAAGTTTCTGAGTGATGTCATTGTATTGAGTGACAAAGTCCACGCCGTTTCAATAATTGTTCATGACACCCATGGTGATAGTGCTCTTGTTGTTGGCGAGACGTTTTCCTTAAGTGGCCGCGTGGTAGTCGGGGTGCTTGGCGCAACCGTCTTGTACTTGGACCCGAACAACATGATGCGTTTTGCACCAGGCAAAAGTCCTCACAGCCTTGCATATACTACGGTNGTAGTCGATTGGACTCAATTGCATACTGTGAGGCCGAATGCCAGTGGGTTGTTGAAGTAACCAACCAAGACTATGATCATTCCGTACGTCATACAGTCCTAGGCAAGAAGCAGTGCTAACTGTATTTCATTCAGATTTGGAAGTACGTGACATCTCATCTTTGTTATGTTATTGTGTGCAACATGATGGAGCAAATCCCAGAGGGCACGTTTATGGTGGGCAGAGTGTTAGAACTGACTGGAAATATCATAGATTATTCCATGATTGACACTAAGTGGATTGCAAATGTAAGTGACAACAACTCACAATGTACTTGCTCCCCGCTGAATCACCTCGTTGCAGTTACTGCGAGTGAGCTCCACTTGAAACTGGAGCAATTGACCCACCGCCCGACTCCCAGGATGTTTAGGTCTGAACTGGTTGAATCTATTCTCATGGCCTTGACTGTTTAGACGGCGTCTTAAACACCATGGAATATGTGCTATTCGTCAACCACTACACTTTGCCTCCCATTCATTTAATCTAACTACATAATGTCATTGTTTTGCACGAGTTGTTGAGCCTGAGTCAAAATCAAGCAACACAGGCTTGGAGCTATCAAATGCTCCACTTTGTCCCGCTTGCACATAGTGTCAAACCTGTCACTGGTCAGACTTTGCTTGAGATTCCATGAAGCAAGCAGGTTAGCAGCAATCAATCAACCTCTGATGTGGAGACTAAGAACCGCCTTAAACAAATCCCGTTGAGTTTTTGGGAGCATCCTGGAATTGGCAATTCCTCAGGTTTCAATTAAACCAATCCGTTACAGACCAAAATAACGTGTTATTCCTTTGCTTTGAGTATAGTGCAATTGCAGTCCGTTCAATATCCCGAACTGGGCGGTGACCCAAGGGGTCCGGCAACACAGTTTGTAGCGAGTATTATTAATGTATTGACTTAGAATCGCCAAAGCGGCACATTATTGGAGTTACTAAAGCAGTACCCACCGTTGTGACCAGAAAGACTCACAAGTCGCAAGCCCTGTCATGTATGGCAGAGGTCTCTCAACTCTTCAACAGTCATGACGGATCTTATTTAAACACGCAACGATGCTCTGCGCTTGTGTGTGTGTCNCAGTCATGACGGGACTTATTTAGACACACAACGATGGGCTGTGCTTGGGTGTGTGTCGACATAGTAATTGCTCAGGCGTATCTGAGCACCGAGCTACCATTAGCCCATAGATCATTCAACCAAATGACGGATAAATACAGATACTGGCAGACACAGGTACTGTCCTGTACTATACCGGTGGTAGTACAGTATTGTTGCTGTGTTGGTATCAATACAATGTCCAGCCTGGCGAAACGGGGCAGGAGTCTAATCAAATGTTGTATCTACTTGGACTGAGTTGAAGGTAAACAATATACATATTCAGCTATCGTATTCAAGAGTGGCGAGTCGGTCTTAGCTTACATTTTTGTTAGTCACTCCAAGTCATTAAACTGTGACAGGCTTATATACCACATTTGTAGTTGAGAGGGACCTCTCTGATTCACTTAGCACAACTGTGGTCCCTGCAGCGGAAGTGCATCGTGATAAAGCAACATAAAGTTGGCCGTGAGCAAAAACGGGCGTTCAAAGCACAACACAAACATCTTGAAGCATCTGACCCTGGGCTTTGTTTATTGTCATAGCAAAGGCCAAGGCAACTGAAAATTGTAGCCAATAGAATGAGATAGGCGCTGCCTTGTTGCCAGGGTGGTGAAGTCTCATCTTCGGAAGCGAGACGCTCAGGCCCTTGCAAGGACCAGTCACAATGAGGCCTTCAAGTGCCCTGTTGCCAGCTTCCGTAACAAGAAGTCGCGTGCCATTACACAACCCCGTTGCTAACTTCAGGTTTCTGAGAAGTACAAAAACACAACCAGTTTTTAATTCTATGACATGATTGGGGAAGCCAGCTATTTCAAATGTGTTCAGGATATCGGGTGTAACATCCAATTCATACTCCTTGTTGATCTCGCCCAAAGAGGTCGAAGTTACGCTTCTCCCCTGGACAGAACTCAGTGTGACCGTGTTTATCAGGTCAACCGTTTGATTGAGAGTTGTAATGATTGCCCTGCTTGAATAATACATGCCAAGCTTGGCCCACGCTCGGCGCCAAATCAGGCCATTGACAGCCGAGTAATACTGTCGAACTTTAGAAGAAATGACATCCATTCCAGGCTTTACACTGATTACGTTCACGTACTCCAAGGGTACTCTGGCGATTGTCAGTTCCTGCAATAACCCCAAGCCCAGTCGCAAAAGCCACTCTGCAAAGCTTTGCTCGTCTCGAACAGGGTTGCCCACTTCGAATGCTCCTCAGAGACACATGTTGACAGTCAATTTGAACTGCTTGACATGCTCCCACAGGAATGAATGCTTGAAACAAGCTCGGACTGTGTCCATCACACTTCCATGAGGTATAAGTGGAAGGATTTGTCGAGAGTCTCCCAAGAATAACATTGATAGGCCTCCAAACGGCTTGTCACAACCCCTGAGATCTCGAAGGGATCTATCAACACATTCAATGTCATCCTTTTTCATCATTGAAATCTCGTCCCAGACTAAGAATCATGCTTTGATCAAGCCTTGCCCTACCATAGTCAAGGGAGTGAAATTGCAGGTTGAAGACGGGTCAATTGGAATGGGGATCTTGAGTTGTGAGTGAGCAGTTTCTCCATTGAGGAGAAGAAGTGAAGCGATACCCGAAGATTCTACAGCAATAAATGGAATTTCATGAGCATTGCAGTAGTGTAGACATGTGTTGAGCAAAAAGGTTTTCCCGCATCCTCCGGGGCCATCCACAAACATGGAATGTCCTGTATTGTTGTCGATGGCGGTACAAACTGCTTCAAATACACTGAGTTTCTCAGATGTCAGGTTTGGAATAGCTGCGTTGAAAGCTTGCATGCTAGAATGGGGAGTGGCCTTTTCACCGCTTGTATCATTATTGCATCCGCCTGTGCTGCGTAGCATTTCTTCGTCGAAATCTGCCAGGCCCACGCCGGAGAGGGTTTCACCCATTTCTCTCAAGCCCCTATCCAGTAATGCCAGTCCAAGATTCTGTAGTTGGGCATCTGAGGCAACCATATGCGGGAGAGTGAGCGCTAGTCAATATTGACAATTGTCCACCAAGTCTAAGACATGATCGTCCCACAGCTTCTGAGGGTTGGCGGGCGGGCTGTGCACAAGAATCAGAGCAAACATGGCACAGAGTTGACTGCCAGTCTTCCACAAAGCTGCCTCAGTAAGACAGGAGTCATAGTGAGCATCACTCATGAGCAGTCCTTGAGCGTCTGCAGCAGCTCGATGATTGCTGTAGAGAACACCGTTGAAGGTCCGAAGATTTGTGAAGGAAGTGACACCTGGTACTTGCGACAGAAGCAAGCATAGATAGTATCTGTCGCCATGCCCGGGTTGTGCGAAGTACAATCTACACACAGCACCTGTGTCTTTCTGTCTCCGAGTCCATTCCTTGTTTCCTTTTTGCCAACTAAAGTACTTGGTCATTTCTGTGTAAAGAAGGGAACGAATTTCAACAGGGCATTTGTCAATTGGTTGGTTTTCAAGGCACATTCGGAAGTATCCCGTCAATGTTGTCCTTGCTGCCTTCCCGGATCTCAGCTGGGCACACAAGCCATCTGCAGATTGGAAGTACACCATATTGTTGGTTTTGTCGTGAAGTGTCAGCCTTTCAATTGTAGGGTGCCTTCCTGAAAGTGGATACTTATATAAGCGCCAGGAAGCTATTAATATAGTCAGCACGGAAACGGATTGAATCAAGATGTACAATCAGGATTTACTGCTTACCTTCAGAAGCACCAAGATACCTGCCGTTGACATAATCATTTGGTTCGTTGTCAGTTTCTAAGCTAAGGTCCTGTTGGTCGTGTCACATTGCGATGTATTTGTATAAGTACTTCGCCGCTTTCATACTAACAGCAATCTCAATGTTCATGTGGCATCGGTATTTAAGAAGTAAGAATGGATTGTACGGCACGACATCCTGGTTTGTGTCTTGATGGCCATTCTTGACAAAAAAAGAACCATCGTCAGGACGTTTGTATTTGGGTTAACTGCCATCAGTCATGATTGTCTCCTCCCGAAATGCCTTCGGGTACTCGTACTTGCACTTATGTCCATTCCAGCATGATTTCCAACTTCCGCATGGGCCATGCACCATGATTTGAGTCACAAGTTCGTACAACACAGGCTCTTTGACTGGGTCAGGAATTGTTGCACGGACAATAAGGCCGACTTGTTTGNTGGGAGTGCGGGGGGTTGATGCTTTGTCAAGGATAAGGATTGTGTGAGTGTGAGGTGCGCCCCGCGTTTGGAACTCAACTGTATGAAAATCGTAGATGCAAACACCTAGCCGACCTCGCTTGATAACATCGCTGTGCATTTCCTTGACCTTCATCCTGTAGACCCTGGCAAGTAAATCTGGTCAATCGTTGGAACACTGAGTTGGGAACATGGCGCGCTTGATTTCTGGCCAGTCACTGTTGGCATTCATGGTGATGAAGAGGGAAGGAGGGCCGTAAGCCTTGACCAGAGCCAAGTCATCTTGGTATAGTTGTTGCATCTCCCTAGGACCACCCTTGAAAGATGTGGGTAGTACTATGTTGTGTCCAATGGTAATGTCACTTGCGTTGAGCGCCTTGGTGACTCCGTTATAAAGTTCACCCCAAAGTTTTTTTTGATTGTTCCGTATGTACTTTAGCCTAGCTTTTTCAATACAAACGTACATATCCACAAGATATTCTTGTAACAGTCTTGCTCCCTGGAGGATTGGAGAAAAGACGTCCTTTCGGCCGTAAAGGGTGTATGTGAACCATTCAAGCGCCATGATTTTGCCACTTTTGCCTGTGTGGAACTGCGTCAACAATGAATAAAATAGAAGTAATCCATGTATTACTCACGCTGTGCCGTATAATGACAATAGTGCTCATCCCAGCCGTGAGATCCATACATGAAAAAGATGGGGTAGCGAAGGGGAAAGTAAGTAGTATTTAGCTCAGAGATCCGTCTAAGGGCACCACTTGGATATTGGACAATGACGTCCTGATCTTTCGAACCTATGTCGCTGTTTCCTTCATTTATTTCAGCGACTTGGCTCAAAGTAGGGTAGTTGTAGCGATTTTTATCGCGCCCGGTAATCTGGAGAGATTTTATCTTGATAGTTTTAGTGGGACCTGGACCCAGAATTTCTTTGGCAGATTTGTAGAGCTTTGCAAATGGGTTTTTGGCTTACATAAAATCCTGAATTGCGCGTAGTGTATTGGCATTCATCGCGGAATCTGGTGGTGTGCGGGAGGCAACCTCCTCCTCTGCTTGGTCTCCAAAGATGACCATTTGCGCAAATTTTTTGGGTTGGTTGGGAAGCAGAAGTAAGCAACCAATGAGATGGGTCAGGGAGCTGCGAATCCGGTAGCTCCAAGCCCCNCCAGCAACCGACATATCTTGTTTCGCAGCCGTCGATGTAAATGAAACAGCACTGTTGTAACTGCGGATGTTGTTTCTGAAATTTCTACAGACTAGGAGCAAAGCAAATCAGATTTGAAAACCATTGAGATTGATGGTGACTCACTTCGGTCTTGGCCTGTAAAAAGCCGTTGGAGGAAGGGGGGTGTAAGTTGATTTTCCATGTGGTCGCTGGGGAGAGCTACGACTCCCTGCTGGCAGCAGGTGCAGTAAGATACGGAGGCCAAATCCATGGTCTTCAGAGTTCTTGCCGATTTCCAGTTAAGAGCAGAGCAAGTAGCACACGGGTCATTAGAATCGCCAATGTTGTATGGAATTTGGCCCGGAAATCTCTCGATGATGCTGGCCTCCTGCATTTCTTCTGTGGTACTGCTGGCCAGGCCGGCGTCCATTCCCGGGTCTTCTTCACCGTAGGACTCAATGTCACTCATGGTTCAGGTATTGATCAAATGGAAGAAGTGATAACTTGAAGAGGAGCTATGAAGGATGCGTGATTTTATTTGAACGCTTGAGACGAAATGTCAGTTGTGAGGGGCTTGCAAAGGCCAAAATGGCGGAGAGTTTATTGAGAACTGCGTAGGCAAAAATGGGAGCAGGAGAGACATTGTGCAGTAGTTATTGAGCCATTTGTTTATCTACACGTGAAGGGATTGAGAATCGGTAATAAAGCTGAGTTCAACTGGGCCAAAAGATATCCGAGTGTTTAATGATGCCAAGGCAGTGGACTGGGTGAGTTCAGAGCAGGGAGTATCGGGCACAAAGGTATTGATCCTGAAGTGGTGTGAATTGGGTGTTACTCGGCAAGGGTTCAACAGTCTGCTCAAGTCTTGTCATTTTGAACGTGATGTGAGGCACACCAGTTAGACTTGCGCCAGCCTTAGGAGCCACACGACGGGGTTTTGGCTTGTCTGGTTGCTAAGTTTCTACGGCAGAGATAGATCGGCCTGTCTTGCATGTGCCGCAAGGCAATCCTTGACAAGTACAATGTTCACATGATCTGGGCCGGCACGGTCTTGATTTCATGTTTTGGCAGTGAATCTTAATCAATTCTCTGGTTTAGGTCTATGTAGGGGTGGGGACAAAGATCACTGAATGAAGACCGGGCCTACAGGCAGATGGTAACTATCATGGATAATGGTACAGATAAATTGCAGCCTTCCCGGAACAAAATTGTGAGAGATAGAAGGACATCCATAAAGCAGCTGCTAGGGAAGAGAGATGAGGTGTTGGTCTTTAATATTGGAACTTTAGGCTTCCAAGAATGAAGTGCGCATGGGGCGAGTCTCATGGGCAGCCAGCAATGTCTAGAGCAAGAGTGCGGACCTAGGGAGAAGGCGTCATGAATTGGTAACAATGTTTGAATTTGATCAAGAACTTACATGGATTAGCCAAAGAGAGTCGTCTGTTGAGTACTTCGCTACAACACCTTGCAATTTTACAATTGCGGAACCATGAACCGCATGTGCATCGAACCCAGCAATTATGTTTGAATTGTCAAGGTAGCGTACTTGGAAGTCTACAAATTGGGAGACCTAGGGTACTATGTCAGTTTTGAATGATGGCGGAACAGTTATGAACTGACTCTTTCAATCCAGATATTGTGTTGAACATCCAAATACCAACAACCAGCTCGCGTGGTGTCGTCCTGAACAGGGGAACACTGGACAATTTTGCCTCTGGATTCCACGTTGATGATGTTGTGATGGATGTGGGATTCATTTCCGGATGGAATTGGCATTTGGCGGAGGGTGGTGTCATGACAAAGAACAGTATTGGAATAGCAATCTCCTGGCAGTACGTAGCCACAGACGTAAACAGGGACTCCATTACAAACGGGTGATTTGTTCTTTGTGATGACAAAAACCCGTGACGCAGTCGAGGAGATGGGGTGAGTGACTGAGGCTTCAAAGCATTGGTAGGGACTTGTTTGGCTGTCATTGACGGAAGTCTGCAAAGATAATCAACTCCATGTATTTCTGTGATAACTTTGGTATTTACCTCATTATCAAGACTAACAACGCCCTCCAACGCATTTGAAGTGGTTGGTACATCTACTTCAAGGAAATTGTAAGTAACGTGTGTGGTATTGTGAGATTTGGTGAGGGCAGCTGAGCATGAAGGACAGTAGGTAATTACCTCTCTTGAAACTTGGGTTGTGGCAGAGTAGGCAATGAGGACAATTAAATGGTTTCAGTGTCATGGAGTGGATCGTAAGATGAGGTGTCTGTGCATGACCTGACTGTTATTTGTGTGTTTGTTATTAAAGACTTCAAGGGAAGCAATTGGTCTGCTAATGTAATCGCAGCTCATATCTGGACTTGAGTCATAGGGGCTAAACTGGGCAAGCAGGTAGTACACATTGGTCATCAATCAGCAATACATTGAGTCTCAGGACAATTTAAAAGTTGACCGCAAATGGAAGCAAGCAATAAGTAAAGAGGGACAATGGATGCCGGGAACAGTAGCAATTGGGTGTTGAATCAAACAGAATGGAAGCAGCGTGCAAGAACTATTGTCCAACGGAGGAAATCACATTGTTATGCTGGGAGGGAATGTCCCATCGGACTAAGTCACAACTGGTAATCCCGTGATCATCAAGGTGAACATTGGTGAACTGTTGAAGGAATGAAGATGGTCACATCAGCAAGCAAGGTTTGAAATAATGTAGAAAAAGAGTTACGTTGACTATGAATCTGCTCTTTGAATGACAGTAGCCAACTAACGTGCCCTCCAACTCAATTACATTGGCCTTTTTGGAGAGGCCGGGCGAAGCTTTCTCTTGAATCATTGTATCACATACATAAGAAGTGATGAAGTGAATTGGCATCACATTCTACAAAGCAAAATATTAGTGAAAAAATTGCATTGTTAGGTGGAGAGCTTACAGTTGGATGCCACTGGAAGTGGTTGACTGAGAGTAGCCAGTCACCAGGTTTAGCCTGGGTCGCTGGGGACTGTTCACAGTGAAGGATTTGGCCACGGGCCCGGACGTGTATAGGGCTAAAGTGACCGTTGAAAGTAGGCTTGTGATGATTGATGGGAACTGGAAGCCGGCCCCGCGCGAAAAACACATGCTCGCCAGCTGTGTTGCTCGCTAATGATCCTTGTATGAGGAAAGCGACATTCTTCTGCAAGGTTTGGTCTTGCACCACTTCGGCAATCACAATTGGGACACGCAGGACTGGAGAGTGGGATAGTACTGCGTCGCCCTTCCAGAATGCTAGATACTTGTTCTCAAGGTCTGTGTGATGCTATAGATGGCGGTATTAGACGTAGTTGACAGGAATTAGAGTTAATGACTGACCAAACACTCTGGTCTGAATATACCTAATAGTTCTATGTAATGCTGGTTCTGGGTTCTTGAGGGAGTTCCATGTTTGAATTGGCTTTGCTAGTAATATAGTTTTTGTGAAATAAAAACGGCGCTGAGGTGAATTGTATTGTATTGGCTTCACTAGTAATATAGTGTTTGTGAAATAAAAACGGCGCTGAGGTGAATTGTATTGTGATTTTTATCACATCCAAAGTGTGGTGTTTGTATCAGAGTTCTCCGTGCAAGGCCTGTATTCACAGTCAGAACTGGGTAAGCGATGATGTGAAGAATGAGTGTGGTGTTTTGGGTACGACGGGGGAAGCGAGCAGAAAAAGCAGTTGGAATTAAAACGGCTTATAGAGGAGGCCAACATGGCGAGAATGCATTAGCTGGTAGAAAGTCAAAGCGTGAAGTTAGTATATAGCTTCCTAACATGGCGAGCACACGTTAGCAGGTATTGATTGACCGGGATTAGGTACAAAGCCAAAGCATGGGATTAGAGAGGCTAACATGGCCAGCACGCATTGGCTGGTATTGATTGACTGGGATTAGGTACAAAGCAAAAACGTGAAGTTAGTATATAGCAGGCTGGTCCAATTTTGATGCTTAGTTTGGTCGGGTCGAGACAATGGATTTGTATGCGATTGGGCCATGGCATGTTGGTAATGAGCAGGCTGGGACGATTGTACTTTGAGTTGCACAGTCAGTTGCTGAGCTGACAAATTAAGTGTTTGCGGAGGGAATTAGAGCGGAGAGTGTTCAAGTGGATATGGTCCTACAGTTGGGTAATCTATTTCAAATGTGATTGGGGGGACTGGGTTTGGTAATTGAGGGGTGATACTGGAAAAGCGGTAGTGGTTGGCGTAGTTTATGTGTGATAAGGAGCTTGCCATGGGTCCGCGAGTGATCTGACAACGACTGCAACATGATGTATGCGTTGTTCAGCGGTGTGGAGAAATGGCTAGCGCATAAAACGGTGGTCAGTACGAATGTCTTGCTATAGGCGGCAGAGAATCAAATAGAGCAATGGTATGGGAAAGGAGGCACAAAGGATTTATGACTTTATGGAGGATTACTGCCAAGGTGGCAGCAATGGGCTTTTGGGGGATGTAGCTGTGAGTAATTAAGTGCATGTATTATCATGAGGCAAGGCGATAACAGGTGGGAATGTATTGCAGTAAAGAAATGAGGATCGAAGTAATCATATATGGACAATGTAATGAATAAGTCGGCAACGCATAATAAGGCTGATTGGTTATGATTTACAAGACGATAGAAATTAATTACAACCAAATGAGTAGAAGTTAAGCAGAATAGTTGAGCAACTGGGGTTGGAGCGACAATCACGGAATAGTGAGCAAAATTGGTGAAAGGAATTGGGCGAAGTATTCAGGGCATGGCAGCTCAGGCAACCTTAGGTTTTTTGGCGGCGCAACTGGGAGCAGCCCCGCATGGGGTACTTGGGCCGGCCTCTGGAGGAGCTTCAGCAGTTGTCTGTGTAGATCCATTGTCTTCGGAGGGGTCTTTGCCAGAGCTTTGTGTATTGCGAATTGGGCTGGAGTTAGGTACGTGCCTAAGATGAGGGAGAGGAGTTAATGGATTTTAGCAGCTTAAATTTTAAATGTTGCAGGCATGATACTTACTTGGCTGGGCGTACTCTGCCAGTAGGAGTGACTTTAGTTCCCACGGCGTTTTTTTTTCTTTGAAGCGGCCTCGTGGCCACTCGCCACGTTGAGAGCGGTCACCTAAGCAAAGTAAAGTCAGTGAAGGTCTTGAGGGTGATTCAATGTGGAACTGACTTCGATTACCCAGCGATTGTCTTTGTTGTTCCAATCCACAATGAAGCCATGAACTAAGGTTTCCTTGCCGTTTTGAATGAGATCTTGCAACTTCTTGAGTTTTTGAGTAGGCCTGATGCGATACTCGACTTCAAAGTGAATGTTCTCGCGTTGCTAGATGTTTTTTGGTTAGTAAAGTGGGGTGTTGGATGTTATCAGAATGTATCTAACCTCAGGACTATAGTCAATGTGACGCATGACAAAGACCAAGGTGGTGTCGTCGGAGTTTGGTTCAGGAATCTTGTGCTTAGAGCCGACCACGCCGAATCCTGAAGCGCCCGTGTTGTTGTTGAGCTCGCCGGTGAATGTGTTGGTGGTACCGACCATTATCTTGTGATTGGCTTTGTAGTATAACTTGAAGTCTGCACAATCCACTTGTGGTATCATTTTGGCCCTGATGGCGTAGAAGTGTTTGTCTTTGGTAACATCCATTGCACCACAGTAAGCAGTTAGGGTACCGTCATACTCGCAGGAGTTGTCGCCTTCCCAGCCATTGCAGGTGATGGCAACAGTAGCACCTCGGTATATGTAGTTTTGGTTGTCTGCAGGGGGAAGCTAGTCAAAGTATAGAGTCAGTGAAATATGATATACAGCAGTAAAAACAAAGATCAGACATACTGTCTCAGACACTTGGAAGACAGAGGAAACAATAAGCGGGTGAGAGGGCTTGACGGGTGCGTTGGACATTGTAGTAGAAGGAAGTTTGGGTTATGGATTGAGCGGGATGTAGAGAAGAAGTAGTGAAGTGTGTTGAATAGAAGTTGAAGCGGTGTGGGTGAAGTTGGTGTCATAGCAATGGAGATTCGGAAAATGGATAGGATTGAGATGTTGGTTAGATATTGAGAGCCATTGGGATGGTCCTTTTTTTACCACAGCTCCAGGGGAGGGATCAAGTATGAGCGGGAGTGCCAAGCAATGCAAAACGCCGGTAAGCTTGAGAGAGTGGCGTGATGAGCGTGGCACTTGACATTCCTAGATTGCCCAGACAAATTGAGACCCGCCTGGGTGAAAATTACGGTGAGTGGTGAACTTACGTAAAGTATGTAAGCTGCTGGTTGGAAAAGTTAAATGGACCGTAGGGAGTGGAATGGCTAAATGATGATGGCTAGAGGGTCTTTGAAGTGAGATGGCTGAAGTGGGTTGGACTATTCTGGGTGTGGGTTTGCAGGAGAAAGGGGCAGGCATTGTTGAGGGGCTTGGCAGAGGCAGGCAAATGTTCAGCAGGAGGAGCCAAATGTACTGTGTTCTTATGGGGACAACAAATGGAAGCACACTGCCCGTGGAGAGCGCCCCAGACGTGGGGGGCTCCAACAAGTACAAAGGCTTTTCAGGACGCTCTTCACAGGCACAGTGAAGCTGTGCAAGGACACGCCTGAGGCGTCGCAGGGAAGCTGACTTGGTCTGGTGACGGGGTTGTCAAAGTGGCAATGTTGTTTCTCAAAGGCAAAAGATGTACATGGTAGACGTCACTTAGAGAGGCTCAGGGAATAAATTGACCGTGGGGGTGACTGAGGAGCAGAAACAGACTCAAATTTGAAAGTTGGTTGCCAAAAGCAATAGTTTTATATTTTAGATTATCAAATTGTTCAAGTTGTGTGAATGAGTTTGAAGCGTCTTTTTGAGATGACTTCTGCCATAATCAATTTGGATTCAGATACTCGACCTCAACAACTACAAAATAAGGATTTGAAGACCTTTTTCAACTCCACGGCTTTGTTTCAAATCCATGCCTCTGTACACTAGTTGTAGATCTTGCAAATGTGATCATGATCCAGCTGATCCATTGAGGGGTCTGAAAACCGTTCTAACATACAAACTGTACTTTGTAGATTAGATGCCAAGTCCCCCAATGAAATCTATCATCCAAATTGTACAAGTCTTGGTGAATTGAGAGCATCTTTTCAAGATAAATATAGTGCTGTGTACATTACATTTGATTGACCCAATGAAACGCATAATCAAAGATGCAATTGGTGGCCACGTGTCACTTTGAGCTCAAAGCATCTAGCCTAGGTGAGCTAGAGCTAGGAGACCATACGCGCTCTAGTAGGTTTTGTAAAGTGGTACCATTTGAACCAGCTATATGCTAGCTTGGAAATGAGAACTTGTGGAGTAGAGGGTCTTTTGGCTCTGATTAAAGTTATCCGCACAAGTGAATTCGGCTACAATATATTGTCTGCTATCTATTTCTCCTAGTCAAAGGAAAAGGGAATATTAGCCCTATTGAAGATGATTGAGTTCCATCTATCCAAAGATACATTGTTCTGAGATCATGAGAAAACCTCTAGCCCTATACCTAAGGATATCACAGCCAATCTGATGAATGAATGAGCCGGCATCACAACCGGTCTGACAAATGAATGATTGCATTATAGATAATCAAAGGAAGAGCTCTTTTAATATTACAAGTAATTTGAGGGACCTCCACCTACAAGTAATTCCGATGGAAGCAAACAACCGGATCTAATCCTGAAGGTGCAACCGCAATATCAAAGGTGATCTGACATAGCTAGGGCGAATTCAATAAGCTTGGTTACCAGAGTGTCTCGTGGAGTTTAACTCTCAGGAGTGGTGATCATAGCGTTAAGACATTTTGGACATGGACACGCTATGGGACCAAATTCAATGTCTTTCTCAGCAACGGTAGAGGACACAAGAAAGCGGCTTGCAATTGGTGACAACCAATTCTCAATATGGTGAACGAAGCAAGCTACTACGTTGGTATATTTTGAATCCGTATTGGTCACTTCAGTTTACAATAGGAGATATCAAGAAGTATTTTTTGATTACAAATTAAATTAGCAAAAAGCAATAAAGGGGCTCAGAGTGTGGGTTTTCAATTTACTGATTGATTTCAATATCGG
>MWRL01006986.1:0-12142 GCA_002157085.1 Melampsora occidentalis | reverse complement strand
GTAAATCGGATCTTCAAATTGTTACGTCAATAACAGGTATCTCCTTTCTTAACCAGATCGCCTTGTTGCACAACCAATCTCACTCACCTTTTCTTTCAATACCATACGATCATATCAGAAGCTTTATTGTTGATCGACTCGAAACATGTCTCCTAGTATTACTGATACTGAACAACTTACCAAAACCCAAGTCGCCGCGGGCGATGAGCAGAATAATGTCCAGCCCAACGCGAAGCCCATGAAATTCGTTTCACCACCCACATTCGAAAACAAGGAGGAAGAGCGCCAATTCAAACTGGGTAAACTGGCGGCAGCATATCGAATCTTTGGAAAAGTGAGATCTATGTCCGCTTCATCACTTTTGGAATGATCCTGAAGTGGTATTTCCATTGATGATATTGTTGCATCCTTGCTCTCTTTTTAGTATGGCTTGGACGAAGGTGTGGCAGGTCACTTGACCTTGAGAGATCCAATTCTCAAGGATCACTTCTGGTGAGGCAGTGGAACTTTCATTTGCGCTCGAGTTATCAATATTCACAACCGATCGCATCAAACTGCTAGGGTCAATCCATTCGGTATTGCTTTCACCCAAATGACAGTCTCGGACCTACTGTTGATCAGCCCGAGCGGTGACATCGTAGCCGGTGGAAAGCCAGACAGGCAGCTCTACAATCAGGTAGCTCATATTTATCCGTACTGATTTGACCAACAACACTGAAACTAGCAGCTGACTTCCTATGCTTTACCACCATTGGATATCAAGGCTGCATTTGCAATCCAGTAGGTCGTTTGCCATAGAAGCTTGCCTCGACATTGACTCATCATCTTCCTACCAGTCATGCTATCCACTCTGCCCGACCAGATGTCGAAGCCGCATGTCATAGTCACAGCCTTTATGGGCGTGCGTTCTCGACCCTCGGCATAAAGTACGCACAAATCGACGTATCCCTCATATCATCACGCTTTCGTACTTACTCTTTTTGCATATCAGACTTGACATAACTACGCAAGATGCATGTGCATTTCATAACGACTTGGGTTTATACACTGGCTTCGGTGGTGTGGCCCTCGCTGATGAGGAAGGCCAGAGAATCGCGGGTTGGTTTTCTGCGTACTCACCATCGATATCAATGACGCTCTGAGAACTCCCTCATTGACTTGTTCTATCCCCACAGAGGCCTTGGGGGATAAGAAGGCTGTGATCTTACAAAATGTGGGCGACACATCATCGGGAAACCCTATGATTTACTATCTGTTGTTTTTGGATGGCGACTGACCATCATCTCGAGGTTACGCATTTTAGCACGGTCTTTTAACGACAGGTCCCAGTATTGAGGCAGCGGTGTGGTGGTTCATATCGCTCGAAAGCCTCTGTCGTATTCAGCTCTTGGCTGATGCTGCAGCTACCGGTCGAGGAATTCGTCCGATCATCGTTGGTGACGATGAGGCCAAATTTACGTATAAAACTACCGGTGTGTTCATTCGCCAATCCTACCGACTCTTACTTGCCTGAACTAATGATCGGTTTTCTGGTTCGTGTTCTTACAAAGGTTCTGGTTTTGCGGGATGGGCTCAGGCTCAGCCTTACTTTGACAAGATACATGAAGAAACCAATGGGGCTTATAAGTTGTAGACTAGCATAATGCAAGGTCTCCTGACAAGGCTTGTTGGCTATTTCTCATCTTCTCATCTATCTATATAACATACGCCTTTTTGTACCGAGGCACGCATTGTACGAGCAGTATCAGTCTCAACTATATTTATCAAATAGTCCACAGCAGTGCTATTTTACCATGTAAAGTATATCAATTATTTGCACGCTAATGTCAGATTCAGATGTGAGGAGTCAACATGAGCTATAGACATCACACCTTTGTATTTGGGTAAGACTTGAGATAGGACTCCTTGCTTGATGGATCAGGACAACTCAGAGATAGATGTCAAGTGTCAAAGGTGGCGCCCGCCTTAGTTGAAACAAGATGACCAGCTCGCCATTGTAACTGTACTGGTCATGATCATACTCAGCACCCAAACACTCATTCACAGATAAGAAACCAAGTGGCATTTTAAACCAACAGATACGTAAGGTGTTTCTGATGTTTGTAGTCGAATCCACAAATTATAACACACGTAGAGTGCAAGCTCGTTTCCAAGGCTTACGAATGGGTTCCGGGCTAGTCATGTACGGAGGTCAGGTGTAATTATTACATTTTTTTGCAAAAGAAACATGAATCCTATGAAGAATATGTAGGACGAAAGATGAAGGTCTTTTGTTTGGATAGCATGCGTTGATGCGCTTTTGACAGATATAAGACGGAAACATTTTGAATTAAGGCGTTGTGAGAGAGGACGGCCCTGAATCGAATCCTGACGGTCGTATATTTGAGTATGTTTTGTATAGCCGAAGACAAGTGATATCGATATTCAGATTGCATAGCACTTTGGGCGTGAGGATCATTATGTTGTTCAAGCACTTCGTATCATTGTGATGTGCGAATTCGGTTTGATATAGGAATCGACCAAGGGTATATATCAATGAAGAAGTTTGATTGAAACGGCATATTAAATCTTGCTGGTTGCTCTAGCTTTGACATGAGAAGTGGCTTTGGCTTGAGCTTTTTTGGCTTCTTCTGCATCTTTTATAGGTTTCATGATTGATAGTTTTCCAACCGATCTTGATACGATCGTTCGTTCGATTTGAGTGGTCACATCTCTTGAAACTTTCTAAAAAAGCAACGTCAAGAATTCATGAAGAACAATCAGTGATATATCTATTAAACCATGTTATGGAGTTTGATACAAAAAACTAGATGTGATCAGGATTGAATCAAAAAAATAGTACACACTTCTTTGCGCAACTTTTGAGCAATCGCTGGTGCTCTTACTGGTGCCACAGTACGTCCTAAAGAGAAGCCAGTCAGGTCATGATCATCTGTGATCAATCAAATTGAGATACGAAAGTCTTACCGCCTTTTTTTACTGCCTGTGGCCTCTGTGCCTTCGTGGAAGAAGATGAAACTTTCTTGGGTTTGAATCCTTGAGCCATTGGAATATTTACTTCGATGGTTGAAGGTTTTGGTTGAGTGGATGGTTGAGATGAAAAAGTGATTTATGTGATGTGCGCTGATGTGCGCCTTTTCATAGCTTGCAGCCGCAAGCCCAGATACAGGACGGGAGACGCCGCACAAGGCATGCCTTGCATCATCATCAAACATATCGTGACAGCCTACAGGTCAAGATAGTACACCATGATAATTACCCTTGCGCTGCTGTTTGAGAGTTCTGTCGCTTCTGTTGATGAATGGAAGCTTATGTGCTCACTTTCAGGTGTTGTGAGGCTTGGGGAGGCTTTCAATCCCTTTGAGACCTTTGAAGGAGAATGACAAAAGCAGACTCAAGCTGGTCAATTAAGCCCGATACTTGAGTGTTTGAGCGTGAGGGGAGTGTTTAGTCTGTAGATACACACCATAAGATATTTTGCTACACACCGTGTATTACATGCAAGCTGGCATCAGCTTTGATCAGATTGTATGTTTGCCCTTTTAAATCAATCAGACAGTTACCTCATCCCATTCACCAACCAAGTCGATTATATAGATATACTCACCAAACCTAGTCATCTTCTCTTTCAAAGCATCCTCTTCAATCGGACAACATCTCAACTATATCCGCCCACTTGGAAACTTGGACTGCATCCCTTAACCAATTGACTCTATTCTACACATCTTCATTCGGCACGCGTCCGGCTTGATTTCCTCTTTGAATTCTTTTGACACTGGTAGATTTCTTTCTGGACTCAATCCATACCTCGATCGGCCAGTGTGGATGGTCTGATGTCCGAGGCGATGCAGGATTCAGATTTGCCTCAGCCGGTAGTGTCTTGCGTAAATGGCGATTCGATGGACGCGACCTCTAACTCGATCATCTCTGGGCTACAAGCAGAGCTAGATGAACTCAAAGCTGAGCTCAAACGGGTTCAGATCGAATCAGAATCCGATCTCAACGAGTCCAACGGCCGCGTACTTGAGCTAGAAACAAAACTTTCACATCAATCGAACCTTCAAACTCAACTTGATGTCAGTCTTAAGGAAGTGAACTCTTTGAAAGAAACTTTGAAGACCAGGGCGGGAAGTAATGAACAGTCTCGAGAGAAGATTTCAAAGCTCGAAAGCGAAAAAAATGACTTATTAGAAGTGGTCAGAGACAGCCAAAAGGAGTATGCTGATCTAGAAGGTAAGTCACTAGCTATGTGAACTTGAAAACACTGGCTTCGAGGTCTCAAAAGGGTCATACTTATGATTTCTGTTTTGCCCTCAGCTGAAACAAAATCCAAAGCTGAACAGTTGGATATAGCTAGAGCGGAGATTCGAAGATTGGAGACCACCCTCGCAACTTCTCAAGAAGCTGAACGAGTTGCCCGACTACAGGTTCAGGCTCTCGAGTCTAGTTCCAACCTTGTGAGCGCAGATCGGGACTTTTATGTGAAAGAATTAGAAGAATCTCGAATGGGCTGGCAAAAATTCAGGACTGACAGCGTACGTATATTTTTTGGGCATACCGTGATCACCATTTCCTTTTTTATGAAGGAATTTTTTGTAAAGGAATCGTCATAATGTGAACTAATTGCGTCGTATGGCGCTATGGAATTTTTTGAATTAAACCGCTTTGATACTCCTTTCCGACTGCATAACATGCTTGTTATCTCCTTCATAGCACCAAGAAATATCTCGCCTTCAAGCGGAGCTAGACAAACTCACTCACGCCCACGAACATCTCACTGCATCTAATACCGCCCTTCAAACTCAACGCACCAGCCTGCAAGAGCAACTCAATGAAGCCCTCGAGAAAAATAAAGATATTTCACACCGACATATTGAAGCTGAAGCCGCTTTCCAAAAGGAAATCGAACTTCAAAAGCGAGTTACCCAAATGATGGATCAGCGTGATAAGGACCGCGGTCGCCGCATGGCAGAAATTGAATCAGAATGGAACACTAGGCGAACAGAACTAGAAGAGCGGGAGAAAGCCTTGGATGACGAGTTAGGCAGAGAAAGAGCACGGTACAACGAGTTAGAAAAGAAACTGGCTCAAAATCAAAGTGTTCTCGACAATGTGCTTGCATCCGAGACTTCTAATTTCGATTTCTCCGACGAAGGACATTCTAATGGTGACATCACCCTGGGAAACGCTACCCCAGGATCCCCGCTCAATCGCCGGCGGAATGGCTCGGCTCTACGTAACGGGCTCAGTCCGGCTGCTGCTATGGTCAATAATCTTCAAAGGAGCGGCAAGAGCCTTACTCAGATATATACAGAGAAGATGTTGCTTGAAGAGCAATTGGCGGAATCGAAAGATGAGAACCTTCGTTTGAGCGAGTGTTTAGCGACCATCATGGGCGAGATTCAAGACAAGGTACATTCTTGGATTTTTGCTCCAATCCTTCCAGAACAGCTGTAGATTTACTGAGAACCTCAATTTGACACTCTTCAAAGGCGCCTGTCATTCAACAACAACGTCTAGAAGCCGAGAGGATCAGACTAGAGTTAGATAATCTAACTACGGAGCTTACCACGTCGATTGAACAGAAGGAAGAAGCTGAACGCAAGTATGAAAGCTGTCTCCTCGATCTCAAAGGCCTCCAACGGGATCATGATCTATCAAACCGTCAGCTACAAGATTTGAGCTTGCAAGTTCGCGTTTTGACAAAAGAGGTGACAATTCGCGATCGTGGAGACAACCGCGGTTTGAATGGAGACGAGGATGACCTGGCCAACGAAGTCAGGAATGGATACATCAACCTCGACGAAGAGACAGAAGATCCCCTTCTCTCAAATGATTTAGTCACATTCAAAGATATTGCTGACCTTCAGCACAAGAATCTCAAATTGCTAGCAGTCGCTCGCCAGCTAACTGCCAAGCTGCAAGAACTAGAATCAAACCGCGCGATGAGTGATTATGAAGATGAAGACGATCAAGCGGCGAAACAAGCTGTAGAAGAGGCTCATGAACTCATTCTTCGCTTGAAATCTGATGTGGAATCCGCTCAGCGCAAGAGTGAGGCCTTGTCGCGCGAAAGAGACATGTTGAGACGTATGCTGAGTCAATCACAACAAACGAACCTCTCATCTGAGGCCTCTCATATCAACCAGGGCCATGGCCACCAGTCAATAAATGGGTCTCACCAGCAATTTGAAGAGCTCCATGCCCAGTTCGAAGCTTACAAGACCGAGATCGGCGCCGACTCGAAACGACTCAATGAAGACCTGAATCGGGCCCGTTCTGATCTTTCTCAGGCACAGGTATCGTTAGCAAAAGCTAATGCTCAAATTGAGTATCTTAACGGTATGTCGTGTTTGGTGATAGTGATGATTGACCGGTTGCACTCAATCAATTATGTATCTCTGTCCTCACTCCTCATTCATGCGGTGTATACCAGAGCGTCACAGAAACATCGATCAGACGAGTGCTCTACAGACACAAGAAATCCAGAGTCTCACCAAGACAAGTATTAAACTACAAGAGCAGCTTGTACAGAATGAAATGCGACTTCACCAGGTATTTCTTCATCTTTGAGAGTGTCTCAAAGACAAGCTATATGAATGATCTGATAATGTTATCACAGGCGAATGAAAGTGCGACTGAGCTCAAGACACGATGTACAGTATTACAACATCAGGTACATACACTCACAACCGAGAAAGAAGTCTGGAAAGTGAGTGATTGACCTCCCCTTTACTCCAAGACAACCTTATCTTTCAGGCCTAATCGATGACCAATCTCACAGGGAGTGGAAAGTCGGTTGACGGCCGAGAATGCCAATCTGATACGAGAACGAGATGGTATTAGTGGTATTCTGAAAAACATGCGCTCGATGCAAGGAGAGCTGGAACGCAACTCTGCTGATGGCCGACGCCGACTCGAAAATCAAGTTACTAGGCTGGAAGCCCGAGTGTGAGTGTCAAAATCTTCTTTCATTTTTGTTGATGCACTAATATTGGGTCATGTAACCAGTCAAGAACTGAAAGATAAGTTGAAGAATGAATCTGAAAGTCTCAAGCACGTCACCTTACAGCGAGAGTTGGACAACAAAGACTTCCAAATGCGAATTGACAAACTGGTGAGTTTTAGGAACTTCAAACAAAAAGTATAACATTACACCCGATTGACACTCTGAATTTTCACTTGCCTCTGTCACCTGCTTTCGTTGATCTCAGAGTGCGGATTATGTCGCTGCTCGGGAAAACCTCGTTGTCGCGCAGACTAAACAGGAGCACCTGGAAGCCAGAGTCAAGGAGCTTTCTGGCCAAATCACCATGAAAGAAGATCGATTGAATGTCTATGAGCGCTATAAAGTATCTCATACATCGACCGGTGAAAGCTCAGGTGAAGGTAATGAAACCCAAGCCTCTACACTGAGTCAGCAGCAGAAGCTGGAGATTGAAAATGCTCAATTGAAGTGAGCTAACAAACATTCCCTTTCGTCTCTCCTTTGATAAACTGACCCTTTCGTATGTGATTTTCTACAGACGCGATTTGATAGCTGCAAAAGAGGAGACGGCCAAGGCCAAGCAGAACGTCGAAGAGTTCAAAGTAATTGCCCAAAACGCAGAGACTGCCCTGGCATCACTCACATCTACTCACGATGAGTACAAATCTGTCCAAGAGGCCGACCTGGCTCAAAAACAGGTAAGCTTTTTGCACTTCTTAGATTTTCCTTTTACCCGCTGGGTATATTGTACCGCCTTAATGTGTATCGAGAGCTGACAAAACTTGTTGTAGACTGCTTTTGCCACTTTGGAAGAGCAGACAAAGAAGCTTACTGAGAACTTGGAGGTTGCTTCTGCGCTCAATAAGGAGTTGCAGCAAATGCTGGACAACCAAAGATCCGAGTTTGAGGTCGAAAAGGCGCGTTTGCTGTCGACGTTGACAGGTCTCCAGGATATCGAAGACAGGGTCAAAGCACGAGAAAGCGAGCTACGAGCCGAAGGTGATCAACAACGAGCATTAGCCAATGAAAACCATAACCGATATCAGGCTGAGGTGCAGAATCACGCCATCTCGTTGAACGAATTATCGACCCTCAAAGAGCAACTTGACAAGGCTCGGGCCAAAATTACTGCTGCGAATAGTTCAGCCGATACCGCCAATGCCAAATTGCAAGCATCCGAAGCTAGTTGGGCAGAGCAAAAAGTCGCCTTCGCAAAAGAAATTGAGGGACTCTCAGAAAGGTTTGTGCCAGATTGAATATATATATGCCATATTGATCTGGGGCAATATGTAATTTTTTTTGTTTTCCTGCGTAGATGTGAAGATTTGAGGAAGCAAAACACCTTGCTACATGAGCATTTAGAATCCGTCAGCGCACAAGCAGCGAAAATTTCTAATGACTCTATCAACTCGGCAGCTGGTATGCTCAGCACAGTCGAAGAAAGCACTTTGGAAGATACCGACGAAAACAAAACACAATCCATCCAACAATTACGCGGCCTGATCAGATACTTGAGAAATAATCATGATTTGATTCAAAACCAGCTATCATTGGCTAAACACGAATCCGAACGCCTGCAAAAGCAACTCCACCATACCTCAAAGGACCTGGACCAGACTCGATCTGAGTTGAGCCAGGTATGTTATGGGGACCCTTCCCCTATTCTTTAAAGCTATACTGATCCGAAGCTCGGAATCAGGACTTGTATTGATCTGACCTGTGTTGACGTTGTGCGCCTCTGTTTCAGGAGCGGGAACGCACCCGGCAAGGATATGTATCCTCTTCTGAGTATACCCAATTGCTAGATCAAATTAATACGCTGAATATGGTCCGTGAAAGTAATGCAACTCTGAGGGATGAATTTGTCCGGTCGGACCGCAAAGCTAAGGATTTGGAAGCAAGACTGCAACAAACAAACGCAAAGTTGGAGCCCTTGCAGACCGAACTTCGGGAAATGAAGGCAGTAGTGCAACAATATCAGCAAGAGATTGCTCTTTTGAATGAAGATAACGAACGATGGAAGACAAGAAATCAACAGATACTGGAGAAATACGAACGTATTGATCCTGCTGAAGTCCAAGCTCTTCGTGACAAGATCATCCAACATGAGGCTGAAATTACCCGACTACGTGCAGAGGTCAGTGATCCTCGCCTATGAAACATGAGAACAGATCAATTAGATGAATCCCCATCTGATCGAATTTGCTCCTTGAATGTTCATCAGTGTGCTGAAAAGCTTGATAGATTTACTCGGTTACAATCCGTAGCGCGCGAGCAGAGGAACAGTATAAAAGCGACAGAGACTGAATTGAGCTCGCAAAGGGAGGCCATTCAAAAAGCAGAAGGTCAAGCCCAAGAACAACGCGAAATGGTAAGCTGATCACATGGATTCAAAGGGTCATCGCGTACTTCCGAAAAGCAATTCATTGAACATAGCGATAATTGATTTACAGGTCGGAAGACTTCAACAAGAGAAGGCAGACCTGGAAAGGTCTCTGGCTGATGCAATTGTTCACAAGAACCAACTTGCCGCACTTCAAACTGCGATAGACCAGTCAAAGGTTGAGATGGAAAAGCGACAAGCTGTAGTTGATGTCAGTGAAATAACATCACCACATCTTTCTTCTCGTTTCGCTAACATGGTTTCATCATTTCCTCTCACGCCTTCCCGTCGGAGCAATAGTCTCTTACGAAGGCAAATTCTGCTCTTATGGCCGAGAAGGTGTGTAGCTGATGTTCATTTCTGATAGCTCGCCAACTGAAGAACTCCCCGCTGATCGATCTCATCGGATCATTTGTTCTGCAGCAAGCGATTGTTGCGGCGAAACAGAATCTAGAGTCAGAGATGGAGAAATTGACCAACAATACTTCACAACCGCCGCCTGCACCAATGCCTGAAGAGATGATTGAAGCAGAAGTGACCAAACGATTGAACGCAAAGTTGGCATCAATTCCATCTGACGGAGGTTCTACTACCACGCCGGCTTCTAGTGACGAGCTTCAAAAAGCTGAAGTACTCGCTATCGCTCAAAGGGAGGCCGCTGTGCAACAGGCCATCGAGGAGACGACGAAGAAAGTGACTGCGGAGTGTGAGAAGACAAAAGAAGCCGATATCGCCAAACTCAAGCTCGAACTTTCAGCTCCATCTGATGAGGCAGTCAACACGCTAGTAACACAAAAACAAGCCGCTTTGAGAGCTGAATGGGAAGCAGAGGCTAAAGTGTTGAAGCAGCAGCTTGAATCGCAATTGAAAGCGGCTTTGGAAGCATCCGAAAAGGCCGAAAAGGCGGTAGCCCAACAACCCGTGTCCACTTCATCGCCAGCAGTCGGTTACTCGGAAATGCAGTTTCAAGAGAAAGTCGAAAAGGCAGTTTCAGACGCTCTGTCAGCTAAGGAAATCGAATACAAAAACAAGGAGGCCGCACTGATAGAAGCCCACCGAGTTGATAAAGTGGCCACGATCGAAGACCTTAGAACCAAGATCGCGAATGAGGCAAAGACCAAGGAGAAAGTGACACAGAATCAACTCAAAAGATGCCAAGCGCAGCTAGCGCAATACAAAGAGCGAGATAGCGCTGCAAACCAATCGCAATCAGCCGCTACTCCAGCTGCAATCTCTTCAACACCAGCGAGCAATACAATTCCGGCGCCTGCGCCTTCCGCTATCCCACAAGTTCCGGTTTCTGGAATTACACCTGCAGCTGCCCCTGTGGCCGGCCCACCTGCGACCGCCACTCCGTCTATCGAAGCACCACCTCAAACATCTCCTATCCCGACTTTAACAGGTGACGGTGCTGTTATCAGACCCGCATCTCCTACTATTACGTTTGGAAGAGGTTCGCGCCCAGCTGGACGTGGTATAGGACGTGTTGCTCGCGGTGGACGCGGACGCGGTGCCGATTCATTACCAGCAGAGGGAAGGATGATGGAGAAGCCTGGCTTGAGTGGTGGTACCGCTGGAAGGGGTGGTCCCTCATTGGCCATTCGAGGAGTCGCTGCAACCAAGCGAGGAGCATTGGGTGCAGGGATGTTGAATGCGGCAGTAAGAGCAGCTACCAGTGGTGCATCGACTCCGAATGAACTCAGCACGTCTGAAGGTCAATCTATGGCCAACTTTGGTACAGCAGCTAAAAGGGCCAGAGAGGAGGAAGCTGCAAGTGTTCAGGCTGAAGCATCCAACGCAGATGGAAGTGCGAAACGTCCGAAATCGAATGTTGGAGGTGATGAGACAGGTAATCAGGCTACTGGAAACGCAGGAGGATTGGCCTCAAGATTGAGCAAGGGCGCAGCGCCGTGATAATGGGGTCTGTCTTATATGAAACTAAAGCTCTGATTGAGATCTAGTGTGTATTGAGAGATGAAGTGAAAAAGTTTCTACTTTTGTGAAATGTATCAACATCAATTTTGATTAGGACGCCACTATTTCTAGCCCCTTTTGCATTATCCGAAGCCCCCATTGTTTTGGGGCATTACCCGAGGGCCCCGATGGAAACCCGTGTACTACCAGCCAAAAATAGATGCCTCGGAGCTTGAGGGCTCCTTGAGGGCTTCAAATGAGGGCATCTTCCCACAATACAGCCCTCTTTTTGATCACATTGTCCTGCTTTGCGCCCCTTCCATGACCAAAGGGGCTTCATCATCAGTTGAAATTAATGAGAGGGCTCATCATGATATCTGAGCCCCTACCCGGCCCCATGCCACACGCAGGCAAGACAAAAAGTAGGATTCTCCCCTTCTCTTTCATTCCTTGTCTGATTTCTCTAAGTTACATTTCCGCCACCTTCTCATCCCTTCTACTCAATCATTTTTCCAAACATTAAACACCCCATACAGTTCAACTGCAGATCCTATAGCATACACGTCTTTAAGTTCAGTTGTAGCTACAACCAATTGAATCCAAGATGTCCAACCAAAACCCGCCACCCCCACATTCAATCTCCTCAACTTTGGAAGCTGTACACCCTTCCACTACCAATCCGAATAATCCCTACATGCTGAACCAGAACCAAAATCACGCGTATCCCTTATTGAAACATTCAAACACCCCAGCTCCCAACCATTTCTTGCATCTGAACGGTCATAATCACCCAACCGCTCCCCACCAATTCTCCCAGCCAAACGGCCATAATCATCCAAACACCCCAGCTCCCAACC
>KZ143152.1:0-13297 GCA_002157085.1 Melampsora occidentalis | reverse complement strand
TGGCGTAAGTCCCTCGCTCGCTAAGCCTCGCTAGGCGGGCGTGGGACTTTGTTAAGTTTAGAGCGTGATCAGCAAGTTCCTTGACTACCCTAAGAACCTGATCTGACATTCCGGTCTCGCTGGTGTCAAGAGAGATTGGCAAGAGGCGTACAAATGGTTCCTCCCGAGCATGACTCCCAAGATGAGCCTATGTGAAATTTGAGGTTCAATACACGATGTTCTGAAGGGATTTAAGCAACTCACCAATACTCTACGCTCGAGACCGTTGGCCATTTGATCGTTGAGTGGTTCACCGTTCCTAATTTCAGAATCGTACGCCAGCGTTTGGGCATCCATGATGTAGCTTGAGAGTAGCCCTTGAATGACACTCTACATAGACACCTTATGTTTAGGATATGTTATGTGATCCATGACAAAAAGGGAATGACCCTTACTCGCAGCTCTTTGGTTGGACTCCAATCTGCAGGTGTTGGTGATTTGGGAAGAAGTTGCCCAATCAACTCCGTTAGATAGCAAACCACTGCTATCTCTCGCTCCTCGGGCAAAGTCTCCTAAAATTCAAACCAGAATGAAACCTTTAGATAAACGATCAAAGTAAAATCATGTATTGGGAGTAAGATACCTCATAAAGGCTCCTGAGACGCGGCATGAGCACTTCAGGTAGATTGAACCTTGCAGCAACTCGGTCAAAGACTGAAACATGAATATGTTCACGCGGTGCCTGGTTGAGGGTGTTTAGCACTGAGTCGGAGCGATCTTCATCCCTTGAGGGCAACTCCAAGGGGTCTGAAATCCGAAACCTTGAATTGTTGGGTTGCACTGGAAAACGGAGCCGACTTCGGAGCATGCTAGGGGGCGTTTGTGGTTCATCTGAATAGCGCTGTGGATGAGGGGGGTCGAGTGGCTGGTTCATGTTGTTGGGTCGTGGGTGTGATGGTGATTGAAGTGGACAAAAATTGTGAAAAGGTCTTGTTCAAAAAGACAAAGCTCAGTGAAGAAGACCTAAGTTGCACAGAGTTTGATAAAAGCGTAACAAACTATGTTAATCAAGGATTTGAAAGATCCTTGATTGCCCATCTTTGAACTGCGTGCTTCTGTGCTCAAAGAAAAGTCAAATCTTTGATGAAAGGCACCTGGATATGTTGATACTTGGTTGGATGGCTAGTGTTTATCAGAAGTGATGACATTGTCAAAAAAACATCTTTTGTTCTTTTGATATGGTTGAGGTTCAGGAGCGATCAAAAGCGATCAATCAGAATGATCGCTCCTGAAGTTGTTCACTGTTGATCAGTGGCAAGAACAGGCAAACCTCGTTTGATGGTTGCTGGTGCTTTTCCGACTATTTAAAGCAAGGGTTGCACAACTGAAATGAATGCAACCAGTTTCACGTGCTTATATATAACTTTGCACTTGCCCCCTTCTTCTTTTGGTTCCCTCATCAAACTCTTAACCTTGCTTTTACTTCAACCAAAGTGATATCTGATATTCAACAACGTTATTCAACATGTCTGATGGGGACAAGTGTGTGCTTGTGGCTGAATGTAAGATATCAGTCTTTGATCATCCGTTATCAATTGACACTAACGTTTGTTGCTTCGTAGTTTTCATTCAGCATGAACCTGCCCCAGGAAAAGCCGTGTACTACTCATGTTGGCTTTGTGGTGGACGACAAATGAAGGACTATACTCGACATATGGAACTTGCAAACCATCAGTCAAAAGCAGCCGATTATTATAAGACTCAGCGCGATGAGTCCACCAACGATTCCACCAACAACATTACACAAGGAGATGTGGATATTTTGGAACACGACGAGAGATATCAAGCACTCATTGCGAATTCTCCAGTACTAGATGATGATATAGATCTCCAGTCGATAGCCTCAATTGATTCAGTTGACAACAATGAAGATGATCCGAAATACAAAGATCATTTGTTGGATTCTGAGTGTGACCTGGGAAATGATGATCTGCTTGAAGACATAGGTGACGAGGACTTAAGTGATGATGATGATGTGGGGTGTAATCCAATGTTGGATAACAACAATACTGGTGGGTGGAAAAAGATATTGGGTCTTTGGTTCCCTCTTTCAAAGAAGGAGGTAAGTGCTATCTTGGTACAATGACTTTTGAGCATAGATTTAACTTACGTGGCTCTCTTGTACCTATAGGATGCTATTGCATTGGTATCTTTAGGAGGG
Source organism: Melampsora occidentalis (assembly GCA_002157085.1). NCBI lineage: Eukaryota > Fungi > Basidiomycota > Pucciniomycetes > Pucciniales > Melampsoraceae > Melampsora > Melampsora occidentalis. Next base: position 11,097 of record KZ143152.1, on the reverse strand, counting down.
GCCCGTACTCGCTCATCTAGAGAACAGTACAAGGCTTTGCGGATGGGATACGATTTTGTCAATATCAAGTTGCCAAATTGGAACACTCTTTCTTCCCTGCAGACTCGAATGAAGGAATTAATGGGCTTAAAGGTTTACAACTTTATTTCACCCTTAGGAAGACCCTGCTCCACACTGTCAATTGCAGAGCAACTCGCTCTGGTCAGTCATAAATTCAAATCTCACATATTATACTTGATTATGAAGTGGCTGATCTGTCCAGTTCAATGGTGTTCATTTTGGCAGAATCTAGCAAACCCCAAGGTGGCTCATCATCTACAGTTTTATCCTCAAGTATGTTCCAATGGTTTAATTAGAGACTTTAGGCATGGCAAGAAGTGGCTATCTGGATTGGAATCAGACCTACGGGCACCGATGGTACACACCCAACAAGGCCATTTCTACTTGTACGAGCCCCTGCGCCTCAAGGATGGAAGAATGGTCACTCCGACTCACTTTTATCATCTGGACGATATTCTTATGGCTAAGGTACTACCAGTGGAAGTCAAGGAGTTTTTGAACGGTTCATGCTTCCTACAGATACCTGAAGAAAAAGCTTTTGCTGATTTGGATAGTGTTACGGTGGAAAGCTTTTGTATACAGTTTACTGATTTGCATACAAAACAAAGTGTATTGCTTCAAAAGGCTTGTGGTGGTTGCATGTACCGTAAGTGTGCTTGATCTCTGAAAGCTATGTCATTGAGTTTTTCAGATGGTTAATGATATGTCTTGTTTCATCATGATGTTATTGCACCAGAGCAAGATCAAGTGCACGGCCGCCCCAAAGTCATACAGCTTCCCAATCCCTGGCGAATCAAATCTCAAGGACGAATTATTCGCCACCTTCCTTTGACTTTGTATAGTGATGACACTTCTGGAAATATAAGCAAGCAATGGAACAAGCACATATCTTATTACATAAATATGTCAGGCCTTCCTTCCAAACTTATCCATTTGGACTTCAACACTTTATTTGTGGCAACATCAAATGATGCGTCCGCACTGGAGCTTGGCGATCATGTTGTGGATCAAATCAAGTATGAGCAATTTAATCTGCATATATGCTAGAGTAAGAAGCTGATCTCCCCCACCTTCTAGTGCTTTGAGCACCTTTGGAGCACAGGCTTTTGATGCAAGTATTGGCCAAGAAGTGATGATTATGGCAATTCCACTGTGCTTCTTGGGTGATTCGCCCATGCACGCCGAAATATCAAACACTCGAAACCCTGCAAGCACTCTGACACCTTGTCGAATGTGTCCATTATCTGCATCAAGCATTGCCGACAAAAAAACTCCACGTTATATACAACAGTTTTTGGGAATCAATCCAAGTGGTTTCAGAGTGAGTTTACTAGTAACACATGTATCATGATAGAAAAGCTAATCAATTGGGCCTTTTAGACATCTGCAACAGTGAGAAGTTGGAACGAAACTATTGTCAAAACCCATCAATTGTGGCACATGTCCAGGCAACCAAATATGTTCCAGAAGGTTGAAGACATGGCGAAGGCGTTTGGAATCAAAGACGGTACAAATCAAAAATTCATTGATTGTCTGAAGGATAGTCATCGACAGAACTCCCATAATCCTTTGGTAACTCGTCACTTAGCTGAGGCATGGGATCAGAAGTACGGCCACAGGTTATTTAATCCTTTCCTACGCCTGAAAGGTATGTTGATGATGTGATTAATATAGTATTCAGAAATGGAACCTTCCCAGCTGATTATTTGGCCCAAAATTATAGGTTTTGATGGGCATCAAGACACACCTGTTGAAGCGCTGCATGTAATTCTCCTTGGGGCAACTAAATATCTTTACCGTGATTGCATCTCAAAACTTTCTGACAAGCAAAAAGAAGAAGTGGAAACACGATGGAAATTTTTCGATCCTACCGGCTTGGGGCAAAATCATATCCAGGCTAGGCGCATGGTTGTGCATGCTCAGAGTCTCAATGGAAAAGAATTTCGAACAGTGTTACAAGGAGCTTTATTTGTCTTGGGTCCTCTCATTTCTCCGCTATACAGGGCGACGTGGTGCCACCTGGGCCACATTGCAACATTGGTCTATCAGCCCGAAATCAGAAACATCGACGACTACTGCACTGAACTGGACAACACCATTGATTGCTTCTTAATGTGTATCACCAAACTCACAGCTCAATGGCTCAATAAGCCAAAATTTCATATGTTCAAGCATTTCACTCAGTCCATTCGGCGATTTGGCCCTGCTAGCTTGTTTGCAGCCGAGTCTTTTGAAAGGCAAAACGGGGTCACTCGGAAGCATTCAATCCACTCCAACCGCCATAATCCAACTTTTGACATTGCAAACACAGCAAACAGCTACCATGCCCTCAAGCATATTGTATCCGGTGGCTTCATACGGCATCCTACCCGCAATGAATGGATTCAACCTGGTCACAAATTGGTTGAGTTTTTTGCAAATAACCGCCGCCTTTGTTCTTCGTTGGGGTACAAAATGCATCAGTTGGAATGTGCTCAAGAAGTCTCAAATGGTCAAACTCATGGGTCTTCTGGCTATCCACCTGCACATCTCATTGTAAATGATCCCAGCTACTACTTCAAGGAGGAAGTTCAAGTGTCTCTACCCAGTGGCCAGGTAGCCCATTCTGGAAACTTTGTCTCAGTTGAGTATCATTTTGAATATTTTCAAACTGAATCAATAAGATCCTCATCCTGTTCCTCTGTCAGATAAAAATCCAGGGTCCTAGCCATCGAGAGCCATCAATCGGGCTTGGCCGGGTGATAGATATGTGGACGGCCACCCCAAAATCTGGTTCAAGTCAAACCTTATTACATGTTTCCCAATGTGTTCCATCATCCACCCATGATACATTCTATGGAATGAGAGAATTTCAAGTGATGCAGAGAAATCATTGGGTTCATGTTTCTGTATGTACTTTTTCACTAACTCACCTCAAATAAAACACCTTATTGAATCACAGTGTTTTAACCACATTGTATCTTTCTGCAGGATGCTGTCTGCTTGATCAATGCCCAACACAATTGTGGTCCAGCACGGTGTCCAATTCACATCTCTGTTAGAAACTATATGGAGGACCAAATAATTGACGAGGCTCAGCGCACTTTGGTCCACAAGAATCAATCATCATACATAGTGAATTGCTCCTCCCTTCATTTTGGTGAAGTTCATAGAAAACTTGGCTTGTTCAGGACTACAATAGTTACACCAACACAAAGAATCCAGGCTGTTGAAGAAGGCGTGGCTATTTGGAAAGCAAGTATCTCTGTGCTTAAAAAGCCCAAGAGAATCAATCAGGGGCACACTAATCAGAACTCCAACCAATATAACCTATTCAATTCATAGGTTCCATTCAATATGGCTTTCACGTAGTCTGCTAATGTAAAGGATCTTTTTAATTTCCGTATGAAACTTTAAAGGGCAAGACCCTCTGTATATATCCACAATTATCCACAAGTGATTAGCTCCAAGTTTTTTTGTTGATTATGATTCAACTACACACATTTATATAATGTTATTGATGTTGGATGCATGATGGGAAATTTTTAAAGATCAAGTTGATGAAGATGCCTGAAGATGCTCCAGACCCGTCCCGGGTTCCACTTTGAACCATTGGCATGGTTCAAAGCAGGTCTTGACCTAATTTAACCTAATGTTTAATTGACAAGTCTGGTTGTGTGGAGACTCATCCATCCCATTCGCACCAACCCCCTTGATCCCAAAACAATCCCACAAGTTTTGTTTCCTTGACGAGCTGATCATGGATTCCAGCAGCACAATCCCCAACATGTATCCCCCCTTTGAGAACCAGATGCAGATGCAGTATTTTCCGTCTCATGTCAATTCAATGTCATCGCTACCATACCCCAATCAATCAGCCAATTCATTCAATAATTGTACAGCTCAATCTTGGGCTGACCCCACTATGCCTCCTTCTCAATCCTTTGGAATGAATGGTTCGGGTATCCCAGGGATGCCTCACATTACCAACAATCCTAATCCTTATCAATCGTCGCTTCCACCCCTGACAGCCCAATCTTCAAACACTAGTAGTCGATTTCTCCAAACCGTTGTTCACAGCAATCATTACAACCCGACTGGGCCAACTGCCCCACCTTCTTCGACTCCACCATCCCAGCAAGGGTCTAGGCTTGCTTCTCCAGAGGCCTCGAGACTCTTCATGCCACCCCCCGAACCTCCAAGATATCCACCTCACCGACAATCATCCTCGCCTCAAAAGTTACCTTCTGCGGAGTCCAGGGGCAAACGAAAGCGTTGCACCAGTAGTATACAAATTAATGATGTTGATACTGATCACAACACCGAGTTGGAATCCAGTGATGACGAGTTCAACCGCCAAATTGCTGACGCTATCGATTCCCCCGTCCATTCACCGTCTGGAAGCGACTTCATAGATGATGCCGACGCATCAGAGACAGACCACCTTGACCTTCCGGGATCACAGGATGTTGTTGCTAGATCAACAGTAGATGAAGGTTTTACACCATCTTTCAATGAAAACGAATCGGCCACACCCTCCATTACTCCGAGCTCAGTCCATCCCGATATCTCCGCAGCAAGGATGGACATAATTGCCCAGCGCTTACACCTGACACCAGAGGAGATCGCTGAGACTTCTTTCATTTATAGTGTAAGTTGTTGGCCAATAGAATGGTTCTAAGCGCGCGTTCACCACTGACACCCACTCTTACCTTAGCTTTCAAACTCGAACGAGCAACGATGGGCTCAGATTGCCCTGATGACGAGGCGCCATCAAGATAGGACCAACAGTTCAAAAGGGAAGAACATTTCTACACGTTCTTCCCTTGTCCCATGGGCCGCAAGCGATGACCTGCGTGTAAGTTAAGTCCCTACAGTCCGACTCACCCCACAACATTGCTGACGCATATCAAACTCGTGTCCGGCTTAGACCGAAGTACGCAAACTGCTCTCCAAATTGATCATTCAGATTGAGATCCAGTCGTACACTGGCCGCAAGCCCATAGCTCAAGAACCCGAAAAATTTTCACTTGATAACATTGCCCTGGTGAGATGAATGGCTTTTTTCTTTTGTGACTGAATGTAATCTTGAACTGAACCATCATGAATAATCAGTGCAAACTCCGCCTACTTGCAAAACAAGACTTTTATGCGAAAGCGTTACCTTCGGGCTTTGTTGACAAGAAACCAGGCGCTAGCTCAGCCCCTTTGGCATTGATCAGGGCCACTGCCGTCTATGTTCGAGCCAATCTTCGAAAGCTGGTACGCAACCATCTAGAACATGGTAGTCAGTTCATATTCTGATCTTCAACATTGTGTAGCTACTCGTCAACTTGATAGGCAAAACCAAAGACCAACCAGTTCCCGACTTGAAAGGGTTGGTGGGTATAGTAAGTCGCATCTTTTTGTACAATGCAAAATGTACTACATAATTGATTGGATCTACTCTTGAGTGACTTCAGGTTACCCGATTTCGCCGCCGCGAAGATCGNGATCTGGAAAGTCACATCTGACGACCTCGCATACCGATATGCTCTTTTGGTAAGTTCATATCGACTAGACCTCCTCAAGTCAATAAGCCGCATTGACTAAAGACTTATCTCGTAGCGATTGATCGGTATCAAGTACGAGCTGGCCCCAAGCAAAGGTTGCCCCAACGGCGAACCCCTACCAAAATCGATGTGGACATGGGTCGATGATCGCTTACGTTGGATTGCAAAGCTAGCACCCCCATCACAAGCCAGGTATGTGATTTGCCACTTGACAATCTACCCATCCGCTTTGCTCCTGATACAGATCTTGTTTAGGTACAGAGAGCTGGTGATGGAAACCGATCGCAAGTATTTCGATGGTACTCACAACTATGCAGCCATTATGACAGCACACAACGGTCGTATATTTCTCCCTGACGAAAACGAGTGGCAAGCAAACACATCGGATTGACAGGTATTGGCTGAATGTGGATCGACTTATTTTTTCATTTCTTTCAGTTTATTTCAACTTTCCTCTATGGTTTTGTCCAATCAATTACCTCTCTAAAAAATTTTGTCGAACAAAAATTGTCGTTCTCTTCTTTTGTATGTACATCTGGAATGTAACTAGTGTCTCAAGTGACTTTTGACTCCTGCCTTAGGCTTTGCTGTGTACCGCCCCAGACTGCAAAGTACCATGATACAAAGGAAACCAGATGCGAGCTCCGAGATGAAGGGCGCTCACCTGATGCCATATATCAAAAAATCGAATACGAAAACTCCGATACGATCAAATTAAAATTAAAATCAAATTAAAATTCAACCCAATCAAGAACTGGGTTGGATTATGTTCCAGAAACGTAAGACTGTTGTTCGGTCAATGTGCATATTACATTTCGTGGATGTAACCAAAAAGATTTCATCAGCGCGATGTTTGAAGTATGTGTGACTTTCATTTTTGATACCTTCAGCATACAAGCTGATTACATCACAATTATGTATGATGAACATCGGATAAAGATAAGAATAACAAATTTACGACGTAACCACGTATGTTCGCGTTACGTTTTTACTGGGCATGTTTTCAACATGTGAAAACGACATGCCTGAAACAGGTGGCGGAACGCACATAATCATTACATATTCTTTGGACCGTAGTGTACACATACATAGAAAGTAGATAACTATGTATATAAAACAAGTGCGTGAGCACAAAGTGTACTTATAAATTTAAAGCATTCACGGAAAGTAACAACTTAGTGAATGGACTCGGATCGAAAAATCCGAGGCAATGTCGGACACAAAACCTCGGACACGATCTTTCCGAGGTCTTGATCCGAGGTATTTTTGGGTACAAAGAATACCTCGCAGAGAAACCTCGGAAAGATTCTCTCCAAGGTTTCGTGTCCGAAGATACCTCGGGTTTTTCAATCCGACACATTTATGTTGGCGGTGCAATACCTGACCAAATGATTGGTTGGACCACTTGTCTCTACAAACTTACACCTTGATGTAGGGGCTCTAGGGTACAAGAACTTTTGGACCATCAATCCATTTGGAAGTCAAAGAAAGCAATGGTATGTTAAGTCAAGAGATTGGTGTGTTTGAAGCTGTAGCCAACAAGCATAAGATAGTTTACCATTGTAGCCAAATATAGCAAGGAAAGGATGATTCAATATACCAATACACTGGTTCATCTTACACTTGAGCTGTTTGGATTTAGTCAACGTGATGTCCAAGCTTTGTCTCTTGTTTATAAAAGGCTCACTCAGGAGCTTCGGAATAATGTGCCCATTTCTACCATTTTTAAGATTATTTACTTCGTCATTTCATTCCCCCCTGTGGATATACATACAAGTCTGTGCTTAGATCTTCGAAAGAAACTCGAAAGTTTACACCTGGTTGCTAGTCCCTACAAAATTGATTAGTAATGTCGTCCTTTTCACCTCAATATCATATCATTTCAAGGCAGCTTAGCTCCACCAGGCATAAATCCTCTTGGCTTCAGATCTTGCGGACGATGATTGAGTACGTAGCAATGATCATCGCAGAAACAAAGTTCGATTCATGATAATATCCAGATGAGGCTCTTAGATTTTGATGAATGGAGATGATTGGAAAGTATCAAGTAGCCGGCCGCTTTGCTATAGGTTTCCTTCTATCCTTGATGTTGGAATTTCATGAGAAGTGATTCCCGTAGAGGCGCAATCACACTACCATTGGGTCCATATGGTGTTCTCTCACGAAGATGAATCGGTTTAGGTGGTGGACGTGGTAGAAATGCAGCAGTTGATGCCGAGTCTTCTGGTCCCAAGGAAGCAAATGATAGACCGGTATCGAAGCTGAGGCGGCGCAAGCGTTTCTCTGGAACTTTGCGATCCACTAGATGTTCTGTGCCGGACGAGGGAAATGATAATTTATACGAGCCTTCATACGCAAGAGGAGGCTTTTTCAATTGGCTTCTATTGATAGAAGTCTCGGTATTGGAGCGAGTACGAGTGATTCCGACTTCTCTGGATACCGTCTTTTCGGACGAATCAGAGAGGGTGAGCTCGGAATTTTGGCGCAGGCGGGTGAAGAATTGGTTGTGTTCCTCTTTTTCCTCTACTTGTGACCAGTTCCTGAAATTTAAACGAGTTCAGTGGGTTCCTTCGAGCCAGTCAAAAGCCACAAATTTGAACTGCTTACCATTGCACGATCACAAAAACACACACGCAGTACTGACCCAAGCCGATCACCTCACGCGCCACCACGGTATTCACCTTCAACAAAGCGATGGAGGCCCTGACGAACGACAAGCTGATAGCAGTCTGAAGCCACCTAGTAGGAAGACGTTGGTTTGGAGGTGATATAGAATCCCCCTTAGCCTTGGTACTAGCTTGAGCAGATTCTGATATGGATGCAATTGCAACACGGCGAAGAAGGAAATTGTTCACAAGAATCACGGCGAGGAAGGAAAGCAAGAGGGCCACTGATACAGTGGTGTAAACGTTAAAAGTTGGCTCGTCACGGGAGCCAACACGGAACCCGGTTCCAGATGATTCGTATTCTACTTTCACAAAGGCGAGGATGTTGAAAACTATAGCTGTAGTGGCAATGGTGATGAGAGCAGGGGGAGTGATAAGACGAGCTATCTTGAGGGTAGGTGAGGTTAAAATAAAATTTGACCAAATATGAAAGCCGAAGAAAGAAATAGATGACAACACGCCCAGCGCAGCTGGTCATCCGGACCCAAATATACGTTGACGAGGTTTTGGAGATGCGAACAGTTTCCTCGTCAGTTCTTATCTCGACCAGAGTTGACAGCAATACTGACCTGTCAACTTTTCTACTGATGTAAACCGATTAAGGTCTCCCGGGTTGAACCTGTTGGCCGTCCCAGTGACCGCCGTCAGCGAAAATAAGATTCCCGTCAAGACTAATACCCATCCAATACTCTGCCTACGTCTGTAGATGTTAGAAAAAAGCGCATCAAGACACGCAAAACGTTCTCAGTTGAAGGAAGACTGGGGATGAGAATTCGCGCCTCACTTTCGTTTCAACAGATATGCACCCAGTCCACATCCTATTACCCCATGTGATAACCCAAAGACCAAAGTCGTAATGAGCGCACTCTTCGTTAAGCCATTGCACTGAGTGTTGGAGAGAATGTTGGAACAAAATACTGCCATTATTCTCGCATCGCCGAACCACTAATGGAAAGTGGAAAGATCCAGTCGATTATCGATAATTGGTCGGGATCTCAAAGCAATTGAACGGGCCTGTCGAGAGTGTGCAAGTGAGATAAAGGGAGGATGGACATCAATTTGATCGGTGAAAAGTCGAGCATCTGATGAAAGTGGTTTCCTCACTGTTATACCGATTCGTTGCATCGAGGTTGTCAACCTGTCAGGACACCCGAGTGGGATGCTGGATGTGATCTCCATGAAGGATCTGATTATGCGTTGCGACGGACAGAAGCCATCGTGCAGAGAGACCGACAACGATGTCCGACATTGGCATCGAGACTTCATTAGTCCATGTATACTCATGAACCCGGGGTTTATCAACGCAAACAGAGCAAGCTCGGCCTACAATTAGGAGCATCCCATGATTCTTCATTTCTCTGAGCAGGTCTCAAAATGCCTAGAGTAAGCCACCTACAACAGGCACAAAACTTTGAGCCTGAACTTCAGAGTGCAAAAGAGTTTGGAAATCGGAGAGTGATCTCGAAACGAAGACTTTGAACGATGCTTGTCAAGGCTGATTTTTCTTCCCTGAGGAATGCATACGGCCGTCTGCCAGAAATCATGATGAGATTCGGAAATTTGGTGATGGTGCACGGGCGTTCGAAGAGTTTCTACGCAGAGGCGGCTTTTGTTGGCCTGAGAAAAATCGCGCCGGGGAAGTGCGCGCTCGCATTGCATAAGTCTGAAAGTGTCACAGAAACCCATTCAATCAGAAGAAAGTCCAGCATCTCTGATTGATTTTTTTGCTCAACAAATGCATCATCAGAACACCAGGTTCAGCACCTAAATCTACATAAGCCAAGTGTATCTCTAACTTAACTGAGTCCTTCGTCAATTTGCAGGCGCTCTTACTTTTTCCTTTGCAGTGCCAGCTACTCCCAGAAATAAAAACCAAACATTTTTTATTTATTTATTTCATTGTTTTAAGTGCTTTTGTAGCCGTTAGGCTATCAAACACTTGTAATATGTCCAGCACCGGTAGAACCCCTCTGGCTGTGTCAGGGGAAAGGGTTGCTGTTGGCTGTTTCATCTAGGTTACATGTTTTTTTTAAAAATTGGAGATTTGGAGCAAGGGCGGTGAAGTAGAAAGTAGGAATGAAAACAAAATCACTCCTGAGGTTGGGGTCTGTACGTGGGACGTGGCTCATTTGTAGCTTTTGCCCAAGTCCAACGATTTGCAAACCTCCATGTGGAGTTGCAAAACCTGGCGATGAGGGGAAAGCTGGCTGTGTTTGATAATATGCGTTTGTTCATCTTGGTTGTGTGTTCTTGGAGGTCGTGTACATGATATCCATGAGACCCTCAGCATCAACAATTCCGTTCATGGGAGTCAGTCACACCAAGACCTTTACTTCTGGGAGGTTGTCTGTGTATTTGCAATATGATCAATTCAATATAAAATCAGAAGGCTGGAGATAACATCAGCCATTTCTATAGAGAGAGAGACCCAGATGGTAGCTTATGAAATACATACAAGATCGCATCTCCTGGGCACACAGACTTAAGAGGGACTAGGTTAAGTTTGACTAAATAAGTGGGTATACATTCTCCTTTGAGGGTTTTAGCTGTGCAACTGCACACAAGTGTTTACTAATTGAATTGGTAACAACAGAAACATCACTCTTGTAAGTGTCAATAAATATATTCTTGAGTCTTTCCTGGAGAGGGCTCCTGATTGTCTTCAAGTCAATGATGGATGTTAAATGAGAATTCAACAGGAACCTACTTTATCTATGATGTATATACCTATGTATCTTGATTCAAGGAGTTTAATTTTTTTTGGTGATTTTACTACATAAAGAAGGGCCTTTGAAACAAGGGATTGGGTTGAAGGTTTATAAGAAATGGGATGCTGTGAT
>MWRL01006913.1:0-10054 GCA_002157085.1 Melampsora occidentalis | reverse complement strand
ATTAAGACATCGCCAACTTCACGCACGGCTCAGCACAGCAATAACGCGTCATCTCCAACTAAATAAGGCTTTCACACTAGCTACTTTCATATCATCTACTTCTTGGATAGGATCATAATCATGATCAAGGACTTAAGATGCTTCTGGCGGGATTCCATCAGATCAGACTCGGTTCCCATCAGACTCTGCCTTGGCTCTACATGCTTTTGTTTTAATCCAATACAGTTAGCTTTAGTCGGGTGATTTGATAAGTAGAATACATGAAGTGCGAGAAAGATTTCGAAAGAAACCCAGAATCGTATGTAGGATATTCGAGGTGCGATGTTTAAAGTTCAGGAGTGGTAGGTATCGATCTGTCTTCGCTCGTCATGAACAGTCATGACCTTGAATCGTCTCAGATCATTAAAAACTTTGGAGAACGTAATATGTTGAAGATTGCAATACGATCGATCCGAACAACTTCCATAAATGACCAAAGCAATTCACTAACCACTCGAAGTGTTGGGTGAATGATCATCCATGAACTTGGTTTTGGGGCAGGGACACATTAGGAAGTTGAGTCATGATAAGTGATGACAGTCCTGGATGTGGTTTACCCCGCGTCTACCCCAAATTCCGTTGGACTAATGCAGCATTCATGCCAAGAGAGCTCAGCACAAGCTGGTCGATATCAATCTTTCACTGGTGATTTTGACCACGTTCTCCCGAAGACCCCACAATGTCTTGAGCTATGCACTTCCCCTCAAGTTATAATGCCAAGACACTTTACCGGCGAGTCAAGATAATCATCTCTTTCGTGATGGCCCCGAATAATGCTGAGCGAATCTAGCCTCAATAGCTGCCGAGGTGAAAAATTTCTTGGGAGCGAGGTGCATGCGCCTTTCAATTGTCGCGAAAGCTCACCCAGCGAATCAATGCGGCAATAAACATATCGCGTACCTTCTCATCTGTTGTGTCTGCTGCCCCACGTTCGACAATCTCTCAATGGCCTCAACTCGCAATAGCCTCACCTGCGGAGCTTTCGAATTGCAGCTATATTTGGAAATTGTTGAAAGTCTTGAAAGGACTATCGAGGGTGGGTGGCGAAGCCTATAAAAAGAGACTGCGTGTCCGTCGCAGGACTCCCTTTCTCTTCAATTCCGCATTCACCAACACTTGACTTGCAGCTATAGTTATCAAAACCTCATGGTGCTGCTGTCTCTTTGATCACTTCATAGCTGTCAGTGGCACCCTCTTAACCCCAACAGATCATTTCATCGACTCTTTGGAATCTACCTCTCACTCGGTGGGGCTACTTGGATTTCTGATGTTAGCAATTTTCCTCTCCGCATTTTTAAATCTGCTTCAGCTTCACGCACATTGACACTCGTGAACTCAATTATGCGATTAGCCTTTTGCAATCTCCCGAGTAGATTGAATTAATCTTCATCGCCCCGAAGAAACCGACGTCACCGGCAATTATTGATGACTTCTTGACCTTAAAGAAGATTAAGTGACAAAGATAATTAAATAAAGGAGTCTTGACGCACAGGAATCGACGCGTATTGGACCTTGTCAAACCTTGTCAAAGTCATCTTCAAACACTGTAGATAGACATTTTTATCTAGCCGTTGCTCTTGCCTGTTTTTCCAGCTATAGATACAGCTTTCTTCGACTTCTCTGAGGAGCACCTGACCTTTAGATACAGCTTTCTTCAACTTCACCGAAGAGCATTTGTCATCACGTTTTATGATATCGGGGAGCGTCGTTCAGTTGGTTCACCTACAGGGTCAGATCTCTTAGTTTGACGCCTTGCCAGTATGACTTCATAGCACAAGATATTAGCAGAGACTCCATTTATCATAACCTTCGGCGCCGTCCACTTCCCTTCATCTTGATCTAGTGATCTCAAAATTGGAGTGAAAATTCCTAGTCGATTACTTTCCTATAATTCTTTTACATCATCGATCGGCTTCACGTCAGCGCTCTCCAACAACCCACTGTCTCGTCGATCAAAAGTCAGACCACATACCCGAGCTTAATCCCCTCTATTTACACTCAGTCTCGCCACAGAAATACGATGCAAGTACGAATGGAGAAGAAATTAGTGCCGATGAGATCCTTTGGTTTTCTGAAAGCCATCAAGGAACGCTTCCGAAGAAAAAGTTTTACATCATCTCATGCGCCAGAGCGCGAGGTGGGCACAGAACCACCAAAGAATCCAACCATGTTGACCAATCTCAGACGAGCCCTTCAATCTTCCCCTGACCTGGTCCAGAACAAATTGATGAGCTCAACAAGCACGCTCAGCTCACGTCTTTCGTCCCCTACTCGCTCGTCTCTTGAATCTAGCCAAAGATCGTATGGGAAGTTTGCCCATACCATGGACATCAACTCGAGGACTACAGTGCTCTTTGAGCCTCAGCGGGCTCGTAAACAAAGCACTTTCCCAATCCGCCAAGCTTCTGATATTTCCTTTGCTCGACCTCTTCGCCAAACTCGTTCTATGGCTGAGTGTGTGGCCCAAAGCCCGAATCCTCTGCCCACCATCACTATCACCACGCCTGAAGACGACGAGCGCTATGTGCTCTTCTCTCCCAAGTCTGACGAGCCTGACCGCTGCCATTTAGCCGTGCCTACTCAGGGAGCTCGAAACTGGCCCCATCCTGCTGGACCTTGGCTTCGTGCTTCCGAGGATATAAACCCCCTCGCCTCTAAAAACAGCTATCGCCTTTCGAATGATACGCTTGTGCGATGGCCAGCTGGTCGAAACGCACCTCCTCGGCTCATGACCGATGACGAACGTGAAGCACTTGCTTTGGTCGAACAGATCAATCTCAATCTCGAATTGGCACAGAGTGCACTTTACTCGCGCCTTCAACCGCCTTCCTTAGATCAATGGGCAGAAGAATTTGATGATGAAGAATACGATGATGACGAGGAAGAGTTTACGATGTGGAGCCAGCAAGACAATCAACTTGTATGTCAATCATCTTTCTGAATCAGTTCTGTGACATCGCAATTTCTGACAGTCTATCTTCTACTTTGGCTCAGTATCATCGTTTTCCGGCTGTTGTTAGTGATAATGAAGACTACGACATTGAGACGATCGAAATGATTGAATGATACGAACTTGAACGCGTCCTAAAAATGAAAATTATTTGTGTAAGCTGATTTCTATCGTGTCTAAACCTCAGCTTAACCAAAAGGAAATCAGAGAGACCTGACATTCTTTCATTTCTGCAACGGTGACAATCAATAGTACTTTTGTTTGTTTGTAAAAGAAAATGCTTTAAAAACCAAAATAATAATCTGAGAAATATGCAATCCCTGTTTACAAAAAAAAATCTACGATACCCTTTGACACTTCGAGGTTTCAATCGGCTTCACCGTTTCCACTTCTTGCTTTCGGGCTTGTCAAACACTGAGTACATTCTTTCTTTTTCCAAAAGCTGTTCCTGAGGAATGGATTTTCAAACTCTCCTACGCCTGTATCATCAATGTGTTATGTCCTTTTTCATCGTGACTTTTGAAATCATCTTTGTATCCAGTTCGCCTTGTATGTTATCTTTCGCAATAAAGTGAGTTTCCCCCGGCATAATCTTTCTCAGTGACATTCATGGTAGCTCTTCTGGTAAGCAAGAATTCTCCAGAGCTCAAAGATTGGACAGGGTAAGATAGCAAGCCGTGGTACATAACAAGTGGTACAATCGTCGTGTAGAATCAGGGTGTTAGTATTTCATACAACCATGCAAGCATAAATTTAGAAAAACCACTTCGAGTTCAAGTTTACATTGCATTATCCGTGTATCTAACCAGGTCCCTTTGATCTATGAGGTGTGGGTCACACAATCCCAGTATAAGCCATCAAACCTTTTGGTCACCCTTGAGAATGAATGTCACCAAGACTCTGACCACGAGAGAATTCTCTGATTTTTGAATTAATTTGAGTTTCAACTCTTCTGTTGTGTGTCTACAATGATTTTATCTGTTGACCCTCATGAAGTCTGAGTTTGGTTTCTATGTGTCCTCTTTATCATCCCCCTAATAGACTTCTCAAGATTATACTAGTGAATGATCAATTCTAGGTAGTTAACCATTGATATCTTTCCAGATATCCACCATTTAGGTGTGCATCAAATCACTAATTCGACCAAAACTTTCTAGAGTTCAATACACTGATAGATTTTGTTTTTAGCTCAAGGCTGAGGTACCACAATCGAGCAGCAAGACAGGGAAACAGAAAATCCAAAATATCCAGGGATATTCTAAAGCATCCAGCATAAACTGGGCACCCTAACCCAGCTCTTGAGGTTTTAGGATTGGTCTCTTTGACTTGTTTTTTCTGTGTCCCAAATACGAACCATAGCTTGAAGAAAGAAAATGTTCATGATAAAAAGGTTGTCTTCAAGGAATCTCAAATTCTCATGGCCAAGCAATGTGTTTATCTCCATTCAAGTCTCCAAATGCACCAGCTTGTCCCCATCAATTTTTTATTTTCAAGATTTTTTTGAAATAGGGGTTTTCAAGAGAACATCAAGAACTCATGACGGGTTACCCTGAAGTTGAAAATCTGATAGCAGGTGTGGATTCCACACCACCCCTCACCATCCAATTACCACAACTTTCTGAAGATATTCCTTGGTGTTGAACATCTTCTACTTCTTTTCTCATCTCTCATGTTTATATGGCCATTATAACCAATTTATTGTTAATTGTTTGATTATTGACCAAAAGTCCGTTTCGATTCGATTCGATTCAATTTCGAATGATCCTCTTACTTATAAAACATATCTCAATTTTCAACCCTAATGAACACTTTTTCAAAGAGGCTTCAAATTTGAACAAAGAGAAATCAAACCAAGCATTTCAGATACCAAAAAAGTCACATCAAATCAAGCTTGGATTACATAAAAAGATCCAAATCCAAACACAAGTTGAAGAACTTCAAGCCACTTCACCGTCTTCCATACTCCCACCTCGATCCAAACTTTGAGCGTTTTCCACCTGCATACCCACTTCATTCCTTACACTGTGATTCAAGACCATCTCCTCACCATCTTGTGATCCAGGAGTACTCATCTTCATATCCATTTGCATATCCGAAGAAGCCAATTCTCCATCCACCTCAGTATCTTCCCTCGATACCGGATCCTCATTCGGGGTAATAGGATGTTCAGTTTTGATATGTTTGTTAGGTGAAGGTATAGATAAAACGTCTTGGCTTAATGTTCTTGGTCTTTTTCGAATAGATTCTTCTGGAAGATCTCGATGTGTTGTCGGCTCAACCTCAGTTGGTGTTTCTATAGGATTTTGTCGAAGGGGACTACTGGCTGGTGGAGTGGTGCTGGGTTCTATATTCTCTGTGTTTGATACATCTAAGACTGGTGTAGTCGAGTGTTGAATCGTCGTATCTGATACCAAACCAGCAGGCTTTGTAACATAGTCGGTTCCCGTATCAGGCTTGAAATCGGTGCCAATATCAGATTTGGGATCGGCGCCACCAAAATCTGACTTAAACTCAGTACCGCCAATATCAGACTTGCCGTCAATATCGATATCTGGCTTTGCTTCAGTATCTAATCCAGATGTAGGATATGAGGGCTGTAGGGAGCCAGAAGATTCAATAAGGCTGGGGATCTGAAGTAATATGCAGATGCAAAATCCGTGTTAGCAGAGACACATCGGCTTGGAAGCATAAAGAAGTCTCGTATTATAGACATACCTTTCGGACTTGTTTGAGGACACGAGGTGCGACTGAATCATTATATTGTTCTAATATAGTATTTGCAGCATCTGTGTAACAAAGTCGCGTCATCAGTTGACCGATTACCTCGATTAGAATGAAAGGTGATGAGGAAAGAAGACGAGACAGACCGTGAACTTCAGCTAAGCTTTGAGCTCCGAAGGCTTTCCACCATGGCTCGTGTGGTTGCGCAAGTCCTGACGCCGAGGGTCTGATCAAACGATCGATATTCCCCAAAAGAGGAACCGCTTGGGTAGATGAATCATTCTGATCAATTGAGCTCAGTTCGTTATTTAAATCCGATTCGAGTGAAGAACCTTCAATAGCTCGATGTGACATAGCAATAAGAAAAGCAGCGGCAGCGACCACCGAAGGATCCGTCGTCACACACAATGTCGTCATCAATGAATCGTTGACAAATGACCAAGCCGATTGAGCTATTGATCTAGCTTTCATCGAATTAGAAAAATCGATCAACTTCGAAGGAGGATATGTAGGTGAAGATGCCGTCGAAGCTTCAGTCCAAGAGACATGAAAACCTTTGACCGCGCGAATCAAGGGTACATAAGGATGATCGATGGCCAAATCGAAACAAAGCGTTCGAAGTAAGATATCTTCATAATATAAGATGTGTTGTTTTAAACGTTCGAATTCCTGAAAGAGATTTTCAACCAGTTTGAAGGGTTAATTGGATCTGATCAGTGACCAGAATATCAAAAAGTCAAAGAATACAAACAGGTAAATAAAGTTGATTTAATCTACTTTTGGATCTTCCGAACCATTCGAGGTTTCCTGCTGAGTTGGTTTATGATCAAGTTTAAGATATTCTTTAACAACATATTCCAATTTCCTTGGAACTTCTTCCACCTTAGTAGCCAAAAAGAAAGCCGTTGCACTAATTTCTTTAATAGGATATTTCTGCATTGATTTCCGCATATAAAACCGATGTAAATACGTAGCTGCTGTAGCAATGATGATTTGAGGTAATGCCAATGAGATTGCAGCTTGAACCATCCAATAAACTGCTCTACTTCTTTCGTGTGATTCGGTTTGCCATGTGATTCCATGTTTTTGAGATGGAGTGTTTGTGAGTGAATGAAGTGACCAGATCCATTGTTGAGGTGGTATGTTTGTATCACCAGCAGTTGAATGAGATGATCGAGTACGTGGTTTGATAGGTGGTGGTGGACAAAAGTAATCAGTCATCTTACTTGTATCTTGTATCTTGGTTGTATCTTGGTTGGTTGATCGTTGATTGAACTTGAACTTAAGTATCGAATCGATTTTATTAAACGATCGAAGTGTCATGTGTAAATGTATCACATGTAACACTATACAATGTATGTAATCTTTTCAGCACATGTAACATGTCATTTTGACTTTCACTCTAGAATTACATACTGACACTGCTCAAAGTTTTTTTTCTCTTCAAATCAAGATCAAGGAAACCACTCCAAGTTTAGCTCAACTTCTCATCCATTTCAAAATGTCAGAAAAACCAATCAAACTAACTAAAAAACAACAAAAAGCAGCAGCATTCAGAACTAAAAAGAAAGGAAAAGCAGTTGTAGAAGAACCATCACCATTTCCAGAAGCAGATGATGAAGAAGAAGAAGAAGAACCCATCAAACCATCAAGTACAAAAAAATCAAAACCATCAAAAGAATCCATAGAGAAATCGACAAAATCAACTAAACGAAAACGAGAAGATAATACTTCAAATTCAGAAAGTAATAAAACAAATGAACCAGAAGAAGAAGATGGAGATGGAGATGGAGATGGAGTGATTGGAGCAGCAGCTAAAAGAAGAAAACGAAAGAAAGCAGCACAAGCTAAAAAATACGAAGAAGAAAAATTAAAAAAATCATCTAAACTTATCTTATTTGTTGGAAATTTACCATTTGATATCACGAGTGAAAAACTTAAATCATTCTTTTTAGAACATTGTGGTAAGTGATTTTCACACGTTTTTATTATCTTCCATTTATGTGTTTTGGTCTAATGAGATAATATTATTTTCATGAACAATAGAGGAAGAACCAGAAGTTCGATTAATGACTCATAAATCCTCAAATCCTGAAACCGGAAAACCAACAAATGCGACCAAAGGCTGTGGTTTTGTGGAATTCAAAACCTCTGCAGCCTTACAGAAAGCCCTACGACTACATCATACACCAATGAATTGTGAATCAACAGGTCAAGAGAACCAAAAGAAATCCCGCAAGATCAACATCGAATTAACGGCCGGAGGAGGAGGGAAATCAGAGAATCGATTAAAGAAGATCGAAGTCTCCAAAGACAGGTTGAACAAACAACGCGATAAACGGATTGAAAAGAACTTGAAAGAGATCACTGAGAAAAGATTGAAGTATGGACTTGAAGCTTTAGAACCTGGTGAAGAGGATGTGAGCGTAAAGTTTGGAAATAAAAAGAAATCCGAACCAGTGCTTGAAGAAGGGAAAGCTAATTGGGGATCTAAAGCTAACGCTGGTAATGCTAATGGTGGGGGTACTCATTCATCAAAACCTTCTAGGTTTAAAGGTAGACCTCAATCTAGTGGAGCGAATTCGATTAGACTCACATAAAACTTGGACGTTTTTCTTCAACGATTTATTTAGCTATCGTTTTCTTGATGCACTTTGTTTATGCAACTCTCTTAGGGTTTTTTTAAAAATACCATTTGTTGATTTGTTTGCTCAACCTATCGGATCTCCCAACTCATCTCTCAAATTAACCATCCGTTTCTGTTAAATTCTCACTTTGTCTATGCCTATTCAAACGGCATCAAAAGTCAATTCAATCATGATATCTGATCACTTTCAATGAGTTTCACATGCTCAGTTAGATGGAATGTGAATTCTTCTCCAACCCCTACATAAGATTTGCATTCCACTTAAATACAACTTTTCAATTCAACACCCTTAACCTAAACTCAATCATGTTCATTTTGATAATTACACATTTTTGTTCTATGAACTTTGTTCCAAGATCTGAGTCCGAATGATTTTCACAAGATCTCTAGGTCTATCTTCCGCATCAACAGAAACAGCTCCAAGTCTTTCTAATACTTTCATACCTCTATTAACCCTTCCAAAAATCGTATGTCTTCTATCTAGGTGAGGAGTTGGAGCCTTGTTTTTAAAAAACAAAAAGACACAAATGATCAAGATGAGACACTAAAAGGGATTGTCTTTGAGGGTAAATGCTCAACTAGTGTTAAGAAGAATTGAGATCCATTTGTATTCGGACCTGAGTTTGCCATGGCTAAAATTCCTGCACCTGTAAACCGTAATTCAGGATGCTATTGAAGAAAACCCAAAGGGAAAAAAAAGATTGAGTTTCGAAAATGAGTTTAGAGATGAGATCCAAAGTCTAGTTTACGATTTCATCTTCAAACTTATCACCATAAATCGATTTACCACCTCTACCTGTACCAGTTGGATCACCACCCTATGTAAAACAAATTAAGTAAAAAAAGAGATCATGATGATTTCCGATCAGTAATCTTGAAAATATCAATGAAAGATGATCCTAACCAACAAAAAGAAATCTTAACTTACTTGTGCCATAAAATCTGCAATTACTCTATGAAAGATTGTACCATTATAATAACCTCTTTTAGCTAATTCACTAAAATTCTTACACGTCTTATTCATCAACCCCAACCCCAAAAACACATCGATATTATCATAAATTCGAGATCGGAAAGAAAAATACAGCTTGGGTAAGTTTTTTTTTTCGATTGTGGGAAATAATGTTGACGTTTGTTTTTTGTTTTGACTTACTTTAGGTGCATGATCCCAATATAATTCTAACTCCATAACTCCCATTGTGGTTTCTAAAACCACTGCTGATTTCGGATTCGAAGTCATGATGTCGATTTCGGTTTGGTTTTGTTTATGATCTTGATCGATTTAACATTCTTTTGCAGACCGAGTGAGAATCTGAGTTGATTGGAAGGCGAGTTTGGTGAGAAGAAAGGTGATGTTGAGGATGTAGAGACTGAGTGCACCTTTTTGATCTCATTCTCACGCGTTGAGGTGGTGAAGATGAGACGATGTTATTGTTGAGTTCGAATGATTTGTTATAAACATATTATACTATGAATCTTCAATCACTGGAGACAACCTGTCAACTACATGTCATGTGTGTAACTTTGAGCCGCCTCTTTAGAACTTGGATATGAGGAAAAGGATGTGGATCAATTCTGAGCTGCTAATGACAATAGGGGCTCTCAAACCTGACCCGGTTTCAAAAAACCCGGTTGACCCAGTTAATTTTTACACTGGGTCAGCTGGGTACGTGTAATAAAAAAAACCTCACTGGTTT
>KZ143140.1:456-10572 GCA_002157085.1 Melampsora occidentalis | reverse complement strand
AGTCTTCCAAACCTGTCATGAAATAATGGAGCAATACACCTGATACATGATGATCAGACTGTACAAGTGAAGCAGACACAGACAGTCCATGTCACCCCGGGGCCCCACTCTGTGTGTATTAAATATGCTGTAGTGATGTTTCTGGCCATGGGGGTGGCATGGACTTTCTGTGTCTGCTTGTACATACAAGATCAAACTTGAACAATTCCCTTGATGAGCTGTACTGATCATCCCAGCTGGCCAGTACAGCTCTCAAGGGGCTTTGTAGTTAAGTTTGATATAAGATACAAGTTTGAAATGTATTCAATATTTTCCAGGGACTTTGTAATCAATCTAGGGTCTCCCACAACACAACACTCATGATAGAGATCAAAAGTGATTATGTTGGCTATAGTATATAGTACTGACATGATGAAAGGAGTTGAAATCCCATATCTTCTCATTGGAATTCCATTTTACTCCTGCACATTTGGTGAGTCAGCTAACCTGACTACTGCAATTTTTCCTTGGGTATATCCCAG
The DNA here is from genome assembly GCA_002157085.1 of Melampsora occidentalis. Lineage (NCBI taxonomy): Eukaryota > Fungi > Basidiomycota > Pucciniomycetes > Pucciniales > Melampsoraceae > Melampsora > Melampsora occidentalis. Next base: position 10,051 of record KZ143140.1, on the reverse strand, counting down.
TAAAACTGCCTTAGCCCAAAGGGATCTGGGACTGAGACTATCCCTACCCTATGCAAACTCTTTACCTGATGGTCAAGAGGACTCAGGTTGGGATAGTGAAGGGAACACCCAGGACTTGGTTCTCTTGAACCAAAATGGGTACCCGGTGGGATTCCTCCATTGGGTTGGTGGGTGGGAAGTCTCATGTGCTGATGCATGGGGGGCAGGCTGGAGTGCAAACATATTGATGATGTGAGATAGATGAGTGAGAGATCTTGCACGGGGCTTGCTGAGGATCTTTGATGCAGTTGAGAGTGAATGACCTGTGGTAAACATTCTCTGTGCTGTATTGAGCCAGAGGCTTGTTTTGACTCTGCTTCTGCGGCTTTCACAGGCGGTCCTTTCATGAGTAGCGCAGGCCCTTTTATGGAATAGTGAACCACCTGTGTTATGGTGGTGCTGACTAAGACATTTTGGGGCCCCGTTCATTCTGGATCTTGATGTTCTTCACATATTCATATCTCAAATTTCTTCTTTCCAAGCTTAATGAGGAACAATGAGGATATGAATATATACATAAAAGAAAAAAAATCTAATGCATGAAAGTTTAGCAAGAAATATGAAAAAGGGATAAAACACATCTCAATTCAGTTTCTCAGAGCTATGATTGCTGGTTTATTTGTATTTTATATTAGAGGTGATTCTATTTCTTTCATAAACCTTTGTGGGACATGTGTCACTAGAACAAGAATGCTGAAACCTTTGATCATTTTCATCAACCTCTGCACCCGGATTTGATCTTAAATAATGGCGCTTGCAAACAAAACAAAATGGGTGATCTTTTCTTCTTTCATTGACTGAACATTCAGAGCTCCAGTGTTCCCCACCACACCAATGGCAAAGTGATTTTATTGAGCATGTAGCATAATGATGACCAAAGCTAAGACATTGTTCACATTCTTCCTTCAGTGGCTCGTATCTCTCCCCATAAACTCTTGACTCATGAATCAATATACCTTCTTTCTGGATCCTAGTAACAAGATCTGGGTTGGGGGTGAAGAGCATCATTGAATTTCTACTTGATTTCTTGGAGTATGTTAATTTGAAAATGTCTTTAGGATCAATTTTATTTCTGCGGCAAAGTTTTTTAACAAATTTGCCATCCACTGGATCATGTAATGGAGGTAAGTTTGTGAGAATGACCTTATGTTTTCGTTCATCATTCTTGACACTTCCATGAAGCTTAGGAACCCACTTGTGTCTGTTTGATCTAAGCCATTCTGCTGCCAGAGGATTGGATGCCACAAGTCCTACACATCCTGACTCAAAAAACTTGGTCTCTACAATTCTAACAGTATCATCTTTGACTGTTGCTTGAATTTCACTCAAGACTTTGTTAACTTTGTTGACTGCCTGTAATGGAGTGAGCCCCTTTAATGGTTTAATTTTCCCTTGCTTAAAGAGCATAACCCTGCAGTTGGCCTCATTAACAAGGGATGAAGAATATCTTTCTGTTGAATGTTGTTTACCTTGAAGATCAATTTGAGGTCCAGATAAAGTTTTTTCTTTGTACCTAACACCTACATTTGTAGAGTGGATATTCTTCATATCCTGTGAAGCTTGTGAAGTTTTCCTACTTGTAGTGTCATCTGATTGTCTTGAAGGCATAGAGGGCCCTGATGGATAATTTATCCAACTGTTTTCAACAGTATGATATTCCATGTTGGAATCTAGATAACAATCCACCATCAGCAATGATACACCAAATCAGATACCAGTTTGGGAATAGATTATGCAAATCAAGAGGACCTTTGTAAAGGCAAGCTGAAGCTTTGCAAAGGTCAAATTGATCCTTTGACCTTGATATTTGTATCCAAAGCTTATTTAGGGAAAAACTCACCAGCTGAAGAAGCCTTCTTAGGGTGAAACTCTTGATATTCAGTTGCAATTTCCTTCATTTTTCCTGAATGTCTACTGGTTTGTGGGAAAAGGTCACTGTTCATCTGACTTCTTTGTTTTGGAGGCGCAATCACTTTGTCAAACAGTCTGTGGTTAACTTCTTGAGGAATCCCAATGTCAACCTTGATTTGTGAATTTTGGTTCAAAGTTTCAATATTTTCATGTAGAAATTCATTGTCTTCTGAGATCATCAATTTGCTACCTGTCTAAGAGTGATCACCTCAAGGAAAATGCAATGAAATTCTACCTTTTAAATTAGGAAGCAGGAACATCTCAGGACTTACCTTCTCATAATCTGGGTCAGACTGGGCTGACTTGAATGGCTGCCATATTGAAGTTTTTCCAGGAAGATTTGAAAACCAGTATTTGCCAAAAGTGCCTTTGTCTGGTTGCCGAAAACATGCTACTCCTTTGTGCACAAGGGATTGAAAAAGTACCATATGCCATATCTGAAGCATCTTCATCTTTGATATATTAAGATTTGTGAAATATCTAATTTCCTGGAAGTTGGTTAGGTCAAGGTGCCGGTCAATTTTTTTTTGAGATGATTCTCTTTCATAAATGGCATCACCTTTTTTCTAATACTGCTCTCATGACAAAATCACAGCACCAAAACTTGTTCCATGATCTTGATATCATACTGCTGTCAAACACACAGCCTCAAACATTCAGTTCTGTGCCCAACATTCTGTACAAGGAAGATTCATATTCAAGCTCAAGTTTCAGCATCAAAACCTGACTTCTGAAATCCCAAAGGGAAGTATTTGTGGGGTCTTTGGATGGCAGAGCCAAGAAGGATATCAATATATTGATTGAAGGGATTTCAGTGGTCCTGCAAAACTCTTGGATCCTTTGGGGCTACTATCTGCAGACACTTTTGGTGTTGCTCTCAGACACCAATATGTAGGACTTGAGAATCAACAATGACAGTTGTTCCTTACCAACTGGTAAAGAACAGGAGCCAGACTTTCCAATCTTGACATTCAGAAGTAAGATTGAGCAACCAAAAATCTCAAACAGGGACCATAGCTGAAGAATAATAAAAATCAAAGAAAGAGAGAATCTGAATGACAAAGTACATAAACTGTAGACAGATTGAGTATGGTGAAGAGAATGACAACCATAAGGAAGATTAGTTGATTTTCCACTGGTGTAAAAGACATGGTTTTTCAAAAGCTGACAGTCTATGTGCCAGCAACCCAAAAGAACCTTTGCCTGAAATGCAGCCCCAGGTTGCAGGAAAGATACATGGCTCCCTTAAAGTGCTCAATAGCTTGACCTTGAACTTCAAGCTAGGACAATATCACATGGACATCTCTCAGAAGGAGGAGGATGCTAAAGTAAGATAATGAGCTAAAGACAAACATAGAGACACCATGATCAAGCTTGATGGATATCAAGGGATTCATAGACTTACAAACATCACACAAACCAATCATGTTTCTTAATTACTTCTTATATGAACCAAATCAAATGGTAAACCTATTGTAATAAACCCAAGATATAAACCCAAAAAAAAGATAACCTAAAGAGAAATGAATGATAAAGAAAAATCGATCATGCAAGAATCAGATAAGTATAATTTAAAATCGTGTTACAACAAATCTCAAATAAAACCAAATTACATCAAACCAACCATTCTGATGAAATTAAATCCAATTAAATAAGATATAAAGTGCTATTTTTTCAAGTGAAGACTAAATCAAGTACTTCATCGTCTTCAATCTCAGTGTCTTGAATCTTAGTCGTCAATTCCAATTGTTCACCATCAAATTCAAGTTTACATCTGCCTAATTGATCTTTGATTTCTTCTTCTGTAATCTTTCCATCGGCCATCTCTTTCAAAAATTGTCGGATGATTGAACTAGCAGTGGTTGTTGGTTTAACTATCATTTCGATCTTGTGTTTGTTCCCATCACGTACAGCTAGCTTGATATGATTATTACCTACTTCTTCTTTTTGGTTATTTGTCTTTCCTGAAGGAGTCGCGTTACTGCTGGCTTCTTGGTGTAGGGGTTCAGAGCTGTTATTATTGGTATGTTCATCGTTGTTTGTGTTATCGGTATCACGCTTGTTGGATCGAACAGGATTACTCTTGATGTATTGCCACACATCAGTCTCATAAGCCTCTGGAGAATCACCAGGTAACGATAAGAAAGTCAGCTGCGAAAGAGATGGCCGAGGAACAGATCTACCAAACCAAGAAAAGATGTCAAAACTTACTAAGAGTGGTATCTGCCATGATATCAACTGATTGAGGAGTGACCCATGGTGATAGTTTGATATTGTCACGAGCTAAGACAATCGAATCTGGTGTAAACCGTGGGTTCATAGCACATAGATATTCGTAAACCTTTGAAAATGGATCTCGCTTTGAGGTTTGGATGAAGATCAGAGCAACAGGTTGAAGTTAAATCAAATTCAATCATGAAATCAGCACATAGATTGGAATTCAAGTAATGGGTACAAAGTTCTGACAAATCTTTCAACTTACCGCGCTGATTGTGATATTGAAGATCTTCTCATACATTTCAATCTCAAGAGGATCACTAGTAGCGACCTTTCTAGGATCAAAGACCATTCTAACACTTATTTGAATCTCATGTCCAGACCATTGTGATTGAGTTCCGATCTCGTGATGATTGGATTGAGTAGTTCCTTTATTTGCAGCCATCACTTGTCGTCTCACTTGGGCCAATGCAGGATCAAGGGAGCTTTCATCGAGATCATCTAATGTACCATAAGCTTCCGAAGGATCATCTTGGGCTTGTAGCATAGAGTGTGCAGCCGAAGATCTTGAGCGTACTGCCAACTGACAACGTAGAGCATGTAAGTTCTGGTCAATGATCTGTCGATTGATCGTTGGCGGTGGTGTTGGTGCTCGTACGGCACGTTTCTCTTTGACTGATTTCGCTAGTGTGGTCTTTGAGGGCTCGGGTTTGTCAGAGTCATCTGAATCGTCCGAGGTCAAACTCAAAGCTCTACCTTTCCCCTTCACCTTCTTAGACAGTTCTTCATCGGAAGAACTACAGACAATCGATGGTCAAAAGCAATCCAAGATGACCGGTCTTTATCAGTTCGATTTCATAACCACATCGATTGGAGGGTAAAGAATGAACACTGTACCTATCCAAAACTTTATTCATAGTCCATGTTGGTAACTTGACACTTGAAGATTTCTTTTTTCTTCTTCGACTATGACCCGTTGAGGCTTGAGCGATGTCTATATTGCTACCACTTTGTGAAGAAGAATTTCCGGTCTTGTCACTATCTTCATCGCTCAAGTATATTACATTTGTAGGTCTTTCTGGTGAGTGAGTCTCGGGTGCAGCAGATGAAGGCGCGACAGCTGAGGCTAAGATCGATGTGGTGTTTCAAATCAGCTTGAGAAGTCGTATACAATTGAGATCGTTCGGTAGGGAGTGTCTTACCAGATCGACGATCACCGGCTGTAAGGCCAAGAGTTTTGGAAACAAATTGTACTGGGTTTCGTGATGATAGATTACAAAAATCTACAAAAATTTAAAGTTTGAATTCAAACAAGTGGCAACCATTAATCAGACAAATGGCAACAGGATTTAGAGGAATGCAATTAGTTAGTATTCCTGCGTCATAAATTACACAATCAAAGATTGGAAATCTTGTATTTTGAGATAAAGATACTTGCCATCATCATCGTCGTCGTCGTCTTGATTCAAGGGTTTCTGAGCTCGAACAGCTCTCGGAGCACGTCTGCGCGGAGGCTTGCTTCCTGTTGCTGGGGTACGACCTGGTGGTATCCGATCCTGTGACGCCTCAGCCACAATGTTGGAGGGCGTCTTACTCTCTTTGATTGCCATGGGATCTGGATAAGAATATGAATTGAGGTAGAGGGTCAGTCTCAAAAGCTTAGATAGACGATTATGTGATAAGTTTGTCACCTTCAGTAGGTCTGGGATTCCGACTTTCGGCACGATTATGATCGTCATCATCGTCATCAGTACTGCCCAGATCAATGATGATGGCGGATTTGGAAGCTATAGCTGTAGTCACTGGCGCTGATTCATTTGATGTCGCCGTTATCGGTACAGGTTCGTTTGATGTTGATATTGGGGTGGGTTCAATAGACGTTGCTGATGCCGGTGTGGGTTCAAATTCAATGGATGTCGCTGATACCGGTACGGGTTCGATTGATGTTGCTTTCAACTTGGCTGCTGGGGAGGCCGTGAGCTCAACATTGGGTAGTGGTTCCAAAGATGGAATTGGAACCGACTCTGGTTCATGCGAGCTTAGGTTTGATCGTAATTTTTCTGTGTCAGGAATTTCAGTGCTCTTTGAACTACATATGAGTGTATCGGGTTCTGGACTATGTTTGGAGCTGGGGTCCATTGATGTAGCAAGTTCTACGAGCGGATCTGAGATTTCTGTGGCTTCTTGCGGGTCTGTCATAGAGGTGTCATTGTCAACTGGTTGAGCTGATATAGCTGAGCTGTCTTGCGGTTCCGAAGATTCTAAGATTTTTGGTGAAGGATGAGGTTGCTTTGATATTTTCGATGGAATCTCTTGTGATTGGGAAAGTATAGTGGATGCCTCGGGAGCAGTTTTAGATAGGGCGGATGGGGAATCAAGTGTCTTCGTCTCCTTGGATTGATAGATGGAATCTCCTGAAGTTTTACGCCTTTTAGATTGCCTCAGGGATGAGACACGTTTATCGGGAGGAGCAACATTCGATTTAGAAGATGAACGAGATGCTGGTGTTGACTTTTTTGGGCCTCGTGGACTAGGTATACTTTTCAGACTGCTGTTCGAAGAAGGTGGTCGTGTTGATGACCTCGTAGATGTACGCGTAGCACGAGGCGTAACTCGAAGAGTCTCGGTTTCCTTCGTCAAAGGGCTTGGAGAACCCGCTGGAGTGACCGATAAGCGAGGTGTACTCAAACGAGATGAGCGTCTTGGTGGATTCATTTTTCGGTCTGGTTTTGTTGATGGTCGAGCTTGAGGTTTGCTTGGAGAGATGATCTCGATTTCACTTCCACTGTTACTTTCGTTTGCTGACATGAGTTGAGTTGAGTGTGAGTCTCTTTTGAAATGCTGAAGTGAACTAGAGAGACTGAAGAGTAGTATGTACTAGTATAGAAAGGAACGTATACAAGGTAAATATATGCGACAATTTGAAATTACATCAACTAAAACTACAACACCCTCGGGACACCGTTGCAACATCTCACTGAAATCTGATAACCCCCCAACCATTGACCAACACTTGGTCAGAAGTATTCCTCATCTCTTGAGGGTCCAGAGCTTCTCTGACTCAGCTGGTTCTCACATCCAGATCTCTGTTCGGTCTCTGTTCGAGTTCCTTGATCCTGCAAGGGTTGTGGGTACATAGTTGGATCTGACTGGGGTCGATTCTTTGTGTCATTTTCTTCGACTGCAGCTCTGTCGCAAAGTTCCTCCTGGGTTCTGAGGTCTCCCAATCTGCCAACTCTTTAGTCCGTTTTTCTTCAAGAGCTCTTCTTGTTGATGTCTTCGACATAGCTGAACTCGAATGATTTGGCAGATACTGAAATATGTATCTTTCTAGTATGAGGCATGCAAAGAATCTCAGGAAGTTTAGGCACGCCACACGAATCCATATAACTTTCTCTAACATGATTCATTTTCAACATACATAGCTTCGGTTTTATCTTCAGCTCTCTGGATTTGATTTGTCTGAACATGGATAGCCTAAAATCTCCTGATTTATGAATCGCGATGCTGATCTAGCCGGCAGGTGAATTGCTATACTCCAGTACACATTTACAACGCGCAAGACACTAAAATGAAATGAGGATGGGTAACATCACTTGATCACCCCGTCAAGCCCTTCGAAGTTCGCAAGTGACTTTCCATGACTGCTCATCACAAAGCTGGAGGACAATGATCTTGATGATATGGATACTGACCTGATGAAGATTTGATTAGCTACACAGCCTCCAACTCGATTCATAGGCTTTGTTTTTGTCGCTCATACTTTGTCAGAGTAAAGTGGAACTTCAGCTTATTATGCACGGTGACAGAATTCCATTGGGTTTTCTCACTGTCAAGCTGACATGGATGGCTGTTGATGAACAGATTGCCCTGTCTTTATGAAGCCTTGAAGGATTCGAGCTCCAGTAAACGGGTTCTACACGCTCGAACGGGATCATCACTGACTGTTTAATGCGTTGTTGTAGCAGATGGATCTCCTTCGATTCACCTTCACGATTGATATCAAAGCAAATTCCTTCATTTGACTCACTTCATCCAACCTTGTTTTGATGAAAGCAAAAAAGACGTATTGTCAAATGACAGGTATTTAAGCAAGTTACATCGGCCAAGATTTACTTCCCTCTTCCTCGTACAAATTTGATCCCTTTCCCATTCATCATAATCTCAAGTAATACTTCGTAATTTTGATTTTTTAGTCTTTTTCTCGTCAATCTTTGATTTGAAGATCTTTTATTAGGCTGTGCCATATTTATTGAAATTATTATCGATCAAGTGAGCATCTTGAGTCTTATCATGAAAGAGCCTTACATCTTTTTGTAGTCGATGTGCTGATGGATGCCTGCCTATGTTGCCTCATGTTTCTTCTCACTTAGAATGCAGCTCTCGATCACCTTTTTGACTACCTTTCTTGTCTTCGGTGTATTACACGGTAGCGCAAACTTGGAGCCGCGCTCTACGTTGGAGACGCAAAATAATCTTGAGGCTGGGGCACGCGCTTTAGAAAAGGTTAGCTATTAGTCTTGAACAAGATCTGCTTGAGTTGTGTTGACGATTTTCGCATTCTATGATATGTTTGGAACAGCGCGGTCCGGAGTTCTGGGGAGAAAACAAGATTGGTGAGTTATTGATCAACTATTTCTGAACATGATTGCTTTCTTCCCCTGAAACGTTGCCTTGGAATTCTTTTGAATTTAGAAAAGAGACAGGACAAATTTCATCAAGTGGACCTTTCGCGAAGGGAACGTGGACAACTGGTGAATCTCTGAACAATCTTGATCTTTGCGCAATTGAACTGACCCCTTTCTTGATCTATCAACTCTCTTTGTCAACTCTCATAGGCCAGTCCCACACGTCGAAGTCTACCCGCGCAAAAAGGTAAAACGTAATAACTTTTCAAGGTCTTGATATAGAAGTGAGAAGTTGACGAGATTATGAAACAATTTGGTGATTACAAAGGGTTCGAAAAAAGACGGAAGTCAGATGGATCTCGTCTGAAAGCCCGCCAAGCAAAGCTTGCCAAGGGCGCTGGTTTTGCCAAAGTGAAAGCCAAAGTTGCGAAAATTGTGGATGCCGTCAAAGCTGCAAAAGCCGCGAAAGCTGCTTCTGTGGGTTTCTGATCAACTTCAACTTCAGTAGATTCATTTTACTAATTTTTTCTTCACATAATTCTTGTAGGAGGCTCCCGCACGTCGAAGTCTACCGGAGCAAAAAGGTAATTCCAGATACATGGCTTTTCTAAAATCTTTATATAGAAGTCATTCACTGACAAAATAATAATTATCCGATTGATGAAAAGGATTTGAAAAGCGAATGCAGCTAAACGGATTCAATCTATCAAAACCTTCTCCTTTGGAACGACGCAAAGCAAAGTTAGGCAAGGGCGCCAAGGCCAAAGCGGTTAAAGCCAAAATCGCCAAGATTATTGCCG
>KZ143127.1:0-11951 GCA_002157085.1 Melampsora occidentalis | reverse complement strand
CCGGAAATTTCGCCATAAGTGCCGCTTCATTGTTCCGATCGCTATTGATTGCAGCCAAACCCTTAGGCATGTTAAGGTTAATTGAAATTGAAATTATGGAAAGACAAATGCGCAGTGATTTATAGCACTGAGGGTGGAAAATATACATTGATGTTGAGAATTTTAAAATATCAATATTGTTTGGGAAAAAATAAATTAGATCAGGAGTAAGTGGATTTTTACAACAAACCTCCTAAAACCGGCGATTTCGACAAAGGGTAACGTCAAGCTACAGATCATGGAATTTTTCACTTTACAATTTGAATTTCCTAATCCGGAGTGTAAGCCTAAAGGCTGTCTAAAGCTGATGGTATGCACTAACTGGGTCCGCAAAGATAGGCGAGTCACCACGTAAGGGTATCGGCACAGTTTAATCACAATAAAGAAAGAGCATAATGGGACACTGGTAAGAACCATAGCTAAAGAAAACAATGACTCATTCGCTTGCTAGGTGAAGCATTATGCACAACGTCTACATACCCTGGCAGGAATACAACACACATTAAGGTGAATGGTTGTCCAACGTAAAATACCAATGACTTGAAGGAATTTGAAAAGTCACTCAATCTAGCGACGATTTTCCCAGCAGGCTCAAGTGGAGGGGAGTACGAGAAAGATAATAATTGAGAGTGTAGTATTATAGCGAAAGGGTCTCCGCAGGTTAAGACTGCGATTGACATACTTAAAAAGCCTCTTTCGGACAAGGAAACCTTTCGGTACTTGATTTCATTGACAAGGAGACTAAGAAAACGGGTCAAAAGATTGGGAAGAATAAGTTGGAGAGGAACTCTTGTTATGACAGGGCGGAGAAGGTGATGGATGAGTTTCATTTTGAAGAGCTCCAAGGCAGCTAGGTTCAACAGGGACGATTATGACAACAAAAATCAATGAGACCGAAGTTTAGAAGGCGGAGGGAGAGGGTGCGCGTCCCAAATAATACACCGTCCGTGTCAGTGAATCCATTGGAAATGGTAAAGATACTGCCATGGGAAAGGGAAACATCAGCCCTGTTTTTGAATCTATGATTTATATAACTCATACTTGAGCTGAACTTACTCAAGCAGGGTCAATCAAACTGTCTTCGAGGGCAGTATTGCCACGCGCTTTTTTGTTATTTTGACGAGGAGTTGGAGAAGAGGCGGTCGCTCTACCTTTGGCCTTTGAGTTGGTTAGAATTGGTTCTTGGGTAGAGTCTAGGTCGTCCTCTCCGGGTATAAAACTACATAAACTGAATTAGGTTCGGAGGTCGCGGAAAACATACGAGATCCTGAGGCAGAAATATGAAGTCTTACAGTTTTCCCCTAGGTCNCGAGGGTCGAGCCAGCAGAGGGGAAAGAGGATGAAGTTGGAGCCTCCTGACCTGAAGTAAAATTCACGCCGGTCATCTAGCTTGCAGCGTCAGCATGAGGGCAAACATATAGGAAATGAGAACCTTACCTCAACCGACCACATTTTCCTCGAAGTGCTGAATCCTATGATCCGGCCAGTAATCAAAGCCTCCCTGTTAGGAACTAACAAAGGTTGCAACTTGACCATAAGCGGTGACCAGTTGCATTTATACTCAACGTCAAATGATTCATGTTCTCTCGACTATATTCGCGTACAACACCAGCACAAATGTTAGATGATGAATGAGAGACAGAACCGGAATGTTCAGAGTGAATGGATTACTTACAATTGGGGCGGGGTTGTAATCATTGTGACGAACAATGATAGTTACATTGTCTTTCTCGGGGGTAATCTTCTCGACCTCTCGGGAAACAATCAAACCCAACCCAGTTACCGCGATCTTGTTAGTGAGATTAGACCGGAAAGACTCCGAGGCAGAAACATGGATAGCGGTCTCGTTTTCATAGTAGAATCCTTGCAGCTTCTTCTGATTCAATGCTACCAGTCTACCTTTGAGATTATAAACGTTGCCCNCTAGGACATCGTCAGGACCCCCATAACCAGAAGCCTTGATGGCACACTCCAAGACTTCACCATTGTCAACATTGATAGTTGGGATAGTAGTCATCGTCTCTCGTGGCCCATACGTACCAGACAGTTCAGTGTCGACCTAAGGGGAATTCTTCAGCCATTAAACTAAATGGAAAAGGAAAAAGAGGCTGACTTTTGAAATGATATCGAAAAGACCAGAAGTGATAAACGGATGGTTTCGCTTTCGAGGTTGTGAGGTCAAGTTGCCCGCTGAACGGGTGGGTGATTTGTTAATATTAACTGACGAAGCCATGATTTGAGGATGATACTGAATGGGAAAACAAAAATAATAAGCCTTAGCTGCGGAAAGTAAGTGGAGACGAAAGTATATCTATTCTCACACTGTATTTACGTTAATTTCGGAGATGGGGAGACCTGAGGATTAGGTGGTAGGAAAAAAAATTGTAAACGACAGTTCTTTAATAGTCAAACTTAACAGAAGATAAATGCACGCCGTTGATATGTCCCTTAGGCTGATATTGATCAGCTTTTGATCAGATGAGGCTAACGTGAATCTCGTGTTAGAGATCAATGACTACTCATCTCTTAAGCAACACCCCTACGTGAGGGATTTAAATAAGACTCAAACTATCATTCCGAAGTATTAAGCAAGGATTAGCGTTGGTCTCGATGCACAGGTGGTAGAATCAACTAACCTAAGATAACGATAATAGGCGCATAGGTAAGAGCAATAGGGACCGACCATCAACTGGACATTGACTTGAATGCATGTTCAAAAAGCGCCGGTGCGTTGTAATAACGCTTGTGGAAGGCGATGCGTAATGGCAAACTTATGCAAGGGGTGAAATTTTCAGAGTTCAAAAGGATGGGAGGAATCGGACTCGTGGAGGGAAGGGATAATGTACAGGTTAAGTGGAAGTGGTTAAGATGGCTCATCGATCTACGGTTTGTCCTAAGGCTAAGACAGCGATACCGTCAGAAGAGAATTTAATTTGTTCAATACAATTGCCTGTGCCTCCAATGCAAATAGAACTGAAATTATATGGATTCGGCTAGAGATTGCAGGGGCCTATTCATCTCGGATCTCAGGGCCACGAGGCGAAATTACATAGACAGAGGGGTCGTGGGGTACAAGCGAGCCACTTGAAGCTCAACTATTGGATTCTAAGTAAAGCGCGCTGAAATGTGTAAAACTAACAGCACAACAAGATTACATGTCTTGAAGGAGAGAAAGATGTGATGACTCAATGACAGCTTGATGTATAACCTTGTAGGTGGTCCCGGATCCTTCGGGGAACCCAAGAGGATCACAATCAAACACTTTAAGGAGTAAACCTAGAAAAACTTGAGATGAGTACGATTCAAACAAAACGTAGAGACCTCATACCTGAATCTGCGGAGTCATTGGCAATACGTTTGAGATTGAAAGCCAAACATTCCTGAGTACCATTTTGCTGGCCGCGGACCCCAAAGGCAAAGCTCTCCCAAACATGAAGATGCATGCAAACCCCATTCTGGAAAATCAAAATTTTGTCCGGGGTAACATCTAATATGATAAATTAGTCAACGTGCATAGCTTTCCATAGTCATAGAAATACTTACCTTCAGTGAAATGAGGTGATAAAATCTGTAGAAATCGCTGATTCAGGAAAACATCAGCGAATTCTAGGCAATTAGTCCGAGTAGACATATTAGAAGTAGGAGTTGATGGCGATCAGATTGATTGTATTGAGTTTGAGGAAAGAGACGCCGATGGATGAGAAGAAAGAGTTGTATACAAAGCCGAGTAAAGGGGGAAAAGTAGAAACCTCAGCAACAGCATAAGTATTAGGAAGTGGAAAAAAATGCATAGTTTGAACTTGACAGGTCTGGATTTGGAATTTTATGAATTGAAGAAAGCAAAGTAGACTGCAGGATCGGAAAAAGAAAATTTAAGGTCCCAAGTGAACGAAAAGTCTACGTTTATGGACAAAAACAATGTTTCAAGAATTAATGAACAGTTTCAAAGACAGATGCATAAGGAGAGTCGAGGCCTTCGATCAAGGGCTGAACAGGAGTTTAGGACCCAACTCATGATCGAAGATAAGTTTGAGTACAGCGGTTGAAGGATATTGTAACCTCCTCCAATATCGTAGCCTTCAGTCCATAGAAAGCCTTTTCTTTGCCTTTTCGATGCCCGTTGAGCAGAAGGGTGCACTCTAGAAAGAATTGAACAGCTAAATCAGCATATTTTATCCTTCAGCATCATGAAGGGTTTGACATTACGACGACAGGGGTCTTTTAAAGCAAAGAAGGTAAGCCTGGTGATAGTGCACGTGGCAGTGGTTGGGCTCGCATTATCGATGCGGTAAGCCATATTCTGAATGAGATGAACTCTCAGTCTGCGACCAGTAGGATATTGTAATCTGAATTTTCCAGGGACAGCTTAGAAGAAATAATTTACCGTAAGTGAGCGCACGAAAACAGAGTGCGGAATACAAACTCACGATTGCTGAGTTGATGCTGAATGTGAGGTGATAATTCAGGAATTGTTGGATTGAACCTAATGAATGGTAAGTTGAACGGCCGCCTATACATATTTTAATTTTCTAAAGTACCGTGCGGACGATCTCAAAAAAGTTGTAATATAAGGAGGCAGTGAACCTGAAGCCGAATGAAAACAATGCTTGAATTGAGATGGCACAACCAGCCGCGTTGATCTTCAATTATTTATTGTATGGGTATGCGCGTGATAGTTGAGAGTAGAACTGGGTAATTAAGATCGAAGTAATGTTTGTGTCCGGAAGAGTAAAAAAATATTCTCGATGGTCTTTGGTAATCTCAATATGGTAGATGTGCTAGGTTTCTTTAGAGGATATTCTCATTGATGTGAAGCGGGATAAAAAGCTGAAAAATATCATCTTGTAAAGGCAGTCCAAGTGGCTGATTAAAGAGAGCAGTGACCTAAGCGGTGACTCCGATTAGCCTTTTTGTCAAGTTCGGTAGGACAATGGCAGATTGACGGTGGAGTAAAAGCATCTTGGCAAGGTCTGTTTAATAAGCAACGTCATATAAGCGTTATGACAAATGAGGAACATAAAATAAGAGGAACACTTTTATAACTTGGGAATCAAAATTCACAGCTGGTGTTTACTATTTGTTAACAACACATGGATTTTTTTGTTTGTGTGTAATAGGCCGAGAGCTGCATAACTCAATGTAATCGGCAGTAATAGACTCGAAAACGGAGTCTTGATCATCAAGGATCGGTAGCGTGTTAAATTTAAAAACATTGATGAGTAAAGCTAACGTGCGACGGCATCTGTGTAGTCCGAATGGTGTCAATTATATCGATTGTTATATTGAAAAGAAAGTAATAGGCTACGATGGCATACACAATATGATGATGAGGATGAAGATATATGAGCTGGAGAACGGAAGAGCAATGCAATAACGGTGTAGGGTCTCCGTGGACGCTTAAGACTATGTGGCGTAGCCATATTCTACAAGATGATTATGGATTCTGTGAGACATCAACAATTGATACATATCCCCAGGACCCAACACCATTTGGTCCTTGATTGTTACATCGCGGAAACAGGGGATCGTCAGATTTCCTTCTGAATCAGGCATAAGGTAGCTAAGTTCGCATTTCTCTGGGTAAATGACATAGGGTAAGTGATCTAGAATCAAATAGAAAAAAAGCCAACGAACCTGTATTAACGCTCCTTGTCTCCGAGAATATTAAGCATGTGATAACACATCTACATTGCGGAGTATTAGCGTCTACAATGTGATAAGTAACACAATCGTACTGATGGACGTATCGAGTTTGGCCGTCGGAATACACCAGGATTGCATCGCCGCGAGTAGCTATTGAAGAATTGATTTAGATTGGTTCAAGAATTGATTTATTATAAACTTACGATTCTCCAATTGATCCTTAATTAAGCTGGACAATGCGTAGATGTCAAGTTGAATAGGTGGAGAAGTTGGACTGGGATTTGAAATAGGCATCTTAGAGACGATTCGATGGAATAATTTTGAGATGTAGTAATGCATAAATTGATGAGTACATTTGGCTCCGGGGTAGGGCTATTCCTCAGATTTATGTAGAGGAGAAACGGTCGAAATATGTCAGTAAACCTAGGCATCGCATTTGGTATATCTGAATACGGGGTGGAGAAAAGAACCAAGAAAGGTGATAAATCGTCCATGAACATCGATAGGAAAGGCAAAGTAGAGACCTATATGAGGAATCAATCAATAAGCCACGGGGATGGAAAGTAAATGGAGAAATTAGAACTGCGAGCTGACATATGTAGCAAATCATTGAGAGTTTAATGAAAGAATAATCTTCCTTTTCAATATAAGGATAACAAAAGCATAAGTAGGTCAGGTACTTGTGTCGTGGAGACCGGAAATTGCAAACGTAGAAGGATGTGATTTTGGTGTAATGCCCTGTTTCAGAGTCAGGGAGCTCTATGGAAGTGGATTGGTTGAGTGCTGAGCAGCCAACTCATTGTAGGAATGCAAGACTTTGATGGTCAAGACGCGGAATAAAATTACATTATGAGGTTGAACATTAGCTAACTTCGGCTAAAAAGACAATTACGTAGATGTTTAATATGTTATTGTGACATGAAACTCCCTGGATGTCGAGATTTAGAAATGGACAATTGATGTAAAAACAGCGATCGACCCATGAGAAATGAACGTAAGGGAGTGACTGCACTGTATAGACAGGGGTTGGACATAGGTCAATGGTCACGAGAGGCATACAAAATGCGGAATGAGGAGGTGTTGAGGCGTGTTAAGCGAGGTTGGCGGTCGGTTGAAATTGGTATAACTGTGTTAAAGATTGATGATTTGTCACTAATCTTACATGAGTCGAACGTGGAGTTCTACATGCAGGTGGGCCAGAGAAAGTACTTACTTGCATAGAATAAAACCAGTGGACCGAGAAGGATAAGGTATAAATGGAGATTTCCAGGGATCCTCAGCTGCACTCAACCTTGAACCGTCTTTACACAGACAGATCAATATGACAACGACGAATCCATTAAGCCAAATCCCGGTTGGCACAGATCTTCCAGGCCTATTTTCTAGAATCTCCCAAGGTTTCCGTAATCGTAAGTTTCCGTTTTGACCTGATTGTTCAGGATAAATAGACTTTGGAAGCTAATTCGTCGGTGTTTCAGCGGTTGAGGGACGCTCAACTTTAAATCTTGGTTGGGGGACTGTCATCCGGGTCCATTTATACAAGAACATAGGTTATTACTATGCGAGGTCGAGTGAAGATGTTATATCTTGTTACATCTTTGCGCTGGACATGAGTCCTTCTCCAAGTCCAACGGGAAGTGAGTATAGGTGCATTGTGTTTAGGTAAACGAAGCTGATGTGTCTCTGCGTACCTCAGTTCCATGCCAGGTCATAATTCAGGGTCCAAGTATAGGTACAAGGGTAATAGAGGTTGCATTTCAAAGTTGTATATTGGGGAGGACTGTCGTGAATGCTGAGTTTGTCACAGAATATCTGGATTCCATATAAGGTGAAAGATGTCAAATGTTAACTTCGGCTAATTGAGCTTCGGATCAATAGGAGCAAACGAATTAGAGCTGAAGGCATTGGATGATGGACAGTGTCATATATAGATATTTGCATGTAAAGCTACAGAGTGAACAAAACATGGTGGGTTATACTATCATAGAATATATGTAGAGGATATGAAATCTTAGATGTTGAGAATAGTGCGGAGTGTGCCACCTTGAGAAATTTAGTTTAAATGTTGACAAAAAGATAAAGTCTACTCTGCAGATAGTTGAAAAGACTCAAGCGCAATAGTGATGTCGGTGATAGGCATAGTTGGAGCTGTTTCTTGAATCATAATTGAAACACCTGAAAGTGGGGAGAATTTGAATATATATTTGTACTTGAAGCCATATGTTACGCGATTAATAATTCCCTTGCGCTTTATGTCTTCATATGGAGGGTAATCTGCGAAAACAGTGAATATGCGTAAGCCAGGTCAGATCATATGTAGGGGTAATCATACTTACCGGCGAGGAAGTGAGCGATCATCTTTACAATGGATGCTTGAGGTATTGGGTGCTCCCATTGAGCCATTGCTGCCCAACTCAATTGTCCGTACCCATCAATGAAGTCGGAGGATACAAGATTCTCTAATTGCATGATGTAAAGTTTGTTTTCTAGATTGTCAAGTGTCAATGGATAATGGTTGAGGTACGGGTGATTGAATAACGGCAATTGAGGGATAATGATCAACGATTTATGAAAAGCGGATGATGACAGGTATATATATGATGAGGAGAATGTTTTATAGACAGAGGGAATTAGTAATTTTGATGTAGATTGAAGGCCGATCCGGAAATAGAATGCACACGGGTCAATTTAAGAATATTTGTTCGAAGAAAGCATAGAATATCTGAATTTTACGATAAAATTGCCTGGAGAGAGTAGGTCTTTTGGATACGGGGCGGTGATCGAGCGGAAAAGTACTTGAGAATGAAGGTGTAATATACGACAAGATCAATACAAAGGATGGCACAGTCTCGGTTGCCAGATGCGTCAAAAAGGTTTATTATTAGTGATCATGTCGCTGGGGGGACTTCAACATGTAAATGACTCTTAATGGGGGGACTAACGGTTGTAGATGGTTTGCCTCCGACACAATAAAGGAGTGGCAAGGAGGACGATTACTAACATGGATTTCAAAAGAAAATATAAGTGTGGCGACTTAAAAACCAATGATAGTACATGATAGACAAATTGTATGGACATTCTAGTTAATCAAGAGGGTTAATCGATGATAACGCATTTTGTTTTGATTATTTCTTTACTTTGGTATAGCATTCAGTTCAAATGATGCATTGCCTGAAACAGTAAAGTATAGTAGGCTTTCCACCTCTAAGGTTGATGGTATGTATTCACGTGTTGGGTGTAAAGAACTGAGGTCCTTGGGATTAGAATGAGCAGATCAGCTGATCCGGGACTCGATTTCGGCTAAAATAGCGTCAGCGGCAATGTGCCTTTTGTCGATAATATGGATGTGCACAGGGAAGTCGAAGTGAACTTCCTCGGATTTGACCAATTGGAGGATCAATGTGGCGTTACCTACGAATTGTTCCAGGTGAGGTTAAAACACAATGGATGGAATAAGATAATGATAGAGAAAAACTGACCATGGAGACTTTCAGAAGACAAAATCTCGAAGTATGTAAGTACACAGGTTGGTGTGGTAGTATTGTGATCGATGATCCGGTAAGCATAATTTCCGAATCTGTGCACAGCTTCAACGCGTCCGTCAGGGTAATGCAACTCTGCCTTACCCTTGGTGGCTAATACGAGACGAGGTAGATATAAGAGTTAATAAGTTCATGTTTAATACAAAGAGGAAGCACAACTCACGGTGTCTGAATTCGCTTCGAATGAGTCGAGGGAGAACGATTCTAAGAGGGCCCTCGGGAGTAACAGAGCGGCGGCGAGCGGGAGACATAGAGGGAAAGTAAAGAGCGTTATAGTCTAATAAAATGACAATAATCAGGGTGCGGATTATCAAGCTGGTGATATTGATTATGGAAGGAAATGGTCAATTTTGAATAGGAAAGGTGGAGAGTATTTAAAGATGATAAGAGGTAAAATTGATCAACTTAGATCAGAGGGGTATAATGAAACTCCTGGGTAGATGGACAGTACGTATTCGGAATGCGGAGGGAGAGAGGAAAAATAGCGGTAAGCCAATGGATAGGGCCTCGGAAGATTCGAGGGTCGAGATGGACTAATTATCAGTATGCGAGATGATAAAACGAGGGGAGGGACAAAATGTAGAACCTACTCCCCAGGGGATGATAACTTAAGGTAGATTTCGCATCCATAGGATCTCAGATAGTGGAAATGTCATTCCAATTTCCTATGTATGTCAGGCGGAGACGAGATTTAAGGCTTCTGCCTCCAAAGTGGTACACGGAATGAGAGCATATAGGGTGATATCAGAAGTGGCAATGGCGGAATGGGATGCTTAGGCAAGGGCACTTGATGCATGTAAACTGATAGATCCATTGCTCTGAGTGAAGCATAAGCAGACATAATGTTATTGATTTAGAAAAGATATCATAGTTTCTCCAGCCGCCTCAGGAAGATTACAAACCAAACATTAGAAATTGTTATTTGAATAGTAGAATAAACACTCTTGAACTAAAGATGAGCTAAGGAGAATGTGCGGCGGTGACGATAGGAGAATTAATTGCATCATCCATATCCGTTTTCTGAATGACATTTTGAGCCAGAAGCCGGAAAGTTGAGCCGCTGTTCATAGGCAAACCACGCCTTTGGAGTTCCATGATCTGTACAAAATAGCCTGCAAATATAGATCAGCTTTTGCCTGAGACATAAGATGAGCAACGGAGCTCACGATCATTGTGGGGGTGATCGACCTGGGAATCGAGATGAAATATGAGGCACTCCGCGTTAGGGGAACCAAAATTGCGAACGTGGAATGCATAGTCTTCATACATATGCATTTTCATACAGACGCCGGTTTCAAAAATTAATAGATGTGTGGGTCGAAGTTCTGTAGGTGGGAGAACATAGATGTGAATGTGCAGCACATTTGGATAACAAATTTAGACGTACCTTGGTAGAAATGTGAATAGACGAGTTCTAAGAGAGCGGGGTTGTTGAAGGCGGAGGGCACAAGTTGAACAGAAGCAAAAGATAGCATGTTAAATTATGATTGAGAGTGTAATGGGGCAGCAGATAGAAACTGTTGTAAAGACACAGGATTAAATGGGCGAGGAAGGGAGGGGTTGAGTTTATGCTGATGCATTTTAGGCGTATCAATGGCGGGCAGGAGATGACCGTTTGAAGAGCCGGAAATGGAAAGGATACAGACGCATAGGTTATAAGAGCAAGGAAACAGGTAATGATTTAGCCTATATAGGAAAGGTTTCGGACTAAGGCTTGAGCCGGATTAATAGATATTAGAAGCTTTTAATGAAAAACTCAGAAAAGGAAACTTTCAACAAAAAGCTCAGAACCAGTTTTGGGTAGAGCCTCAAACGGAAATAATCCAGGACAGAAATGCACAATAAAAGTTTTCCTATCAAGACGAAGAAGGCTTTTTGTGAAAAGCTCAGAAGAGCTTTAATTGAGGAGAGCTTTTACGAAAGTAGACAGTATGCTTTCACTCAAGAGCTCAAAAGAGTGGCCCGATTTAATGGAAATTACATAATAAGAAATTTTGATTAATAGCTTGTAAGATAAGAAAAGATAGACAATCTAAGTGATGAGTCGAGGCTTTTGCCATTGTGACGAAGGAAGCTTTTCGTCAAAAGCTCATAGACTTTGGATCAAAAGCTCAAAGTATCTTTGACGTAACGAAGGAAGCTGATCGTCAAAAGCTCACAGACTTTGGATCAAAAGCTCAAAGTAACTTTGACGTAGAGCTTTTGAATAAACAATTACAGCGGTGAGTCAGGGCTGGTTCCATTGAGACGAAAGAGGCTTTTCGTCATTTAACGTAGAGCTTTTAAATATACAAGTTGAGACTTGGATAGGGAACAATAGCGATAAGGAGAATATAGGGAACAATGGCGATAGAGATAATGGGAGACGAGAAAAATGGTATAAATAGAGAGGTTCGGGATAAAGAGATTTGGTGTGTAAACGCACCCCGCGGGCCCCTTAGGTCAAATGACCTCTGGAACGCCACCAAGCGGAGGGCGTCAGCTTACGTCTAAGACTCATCTTTCAGGCATATTTTTAGCAGAAATGCTGGAAAAATTTTGCTTTAAAGGGGGGGGCTTAGACGTTTAGGTTTATGTAATATGTAACATCACCCGCGGTCCTTTTGAAATTTGAAAAGTACAATTTTTGAGCTCAATAGCATCTTTTGAGCTCGAGCGAATCAAGATAAAGTGAATAGATAGAAAGGTGTGGAAGAAGCAGAATGATAAGATTTGAGTTTTTAAAAA
>MWRL01006816.1:0-10890 GCA_002157085.1 Melampsora occidentalis | reverse complement strand
CTAGTCTGGTCTTCATGCACTTGGGAATGTGATTTCGGCGCTTTCGAGTTCTTCGAATTCTTCGTCTGCTCATCATCATCATCATCATCATCATCATATTCCTTATAGAGAATCGAAATTGACTAGGTTATTACAAGATAGTTTAGGAGGCAATTCGAATACGATGATGATCGCATGTGTTTCACCTGAACAATCGAACGTAAGTCATCCGAATCCTTCTTCGCCAAGGCTTTTTTATCTCATTAAAGATCTTTTTTGGTATGGAATGTAGGTAGGAGAAAGTATTAGTACGATGAGATATGCATCTAGAGCGAGAGAGATCAAGAACAAGTTAAGTCAAAATGAAGAAAAAGTCAACCTTTCTGCAGCAGCAGGCTTAAGCACAGTGGAACGCAACGAATTAAATCAACTTCGAAGCAAGTGTGAAACCCAACAAATTCAATTCGATCAAGCCATCAAACCGATCATCGAAGAATATGAAAAGACATTAAGAGTGATGGAGATTGAGATGAGTGAAACCCAAGAGAAGTTACGGGATGCGATGGTAGAGATTGATGAGTTGAAGAAAGAACTGGTGATGGGATTGACGAGGGCTAAGTTGATGATGGGATCGGATGGGGATGGGGATGAGAGAAGTGATTGTGGATCTGGGTTGGATTTCTTGTTGGATAGGAAGGATGAGGATGAGGATGAGGATGATTTGATTTGATCGGACTCGGTTTCTGTGATCAGATTGGAATGGTTTGAGTTTATAAGTTTAATGAAGTGAAGTGGGAGTCAGATCTTGGAATCGGAAATCGGAAATCGGAATCGGATCTCGTTTGGATACATCGTTAGATAATGAGAGATTAGAGGAATTTGGAATGCATCGTAATCTTCGTTTCTTACTCCACTCCACTCCACTCGTTCTTTCTTTCTTTCTTTCTTTCTTATTATTGAGTTTGAATTTCAGTCAACTTGCAAATCTTCTTTTCGTTCCAGCAATCTCTCTCTATGTATTTCCCTTTCTCATTTCCCTTTCATTTCGTCAGTCGTTTTTTTTTTTTTTTCATTCGTTCATTCGTTCATTGTTGTAATCTTTAAATTGTTGTGAACTTTGATTCCTTTCAAACAAATGCTTTATTATCTTCTTTTCTTTGATAATCTTACTCTACACACGCATACGAATCTACATACATACATACATACATATATGGACTGACTCTATCTCTCTTTCAATCATAAATCTAAATGCGATTTTTTTTTTTCGTTCTTTTCGTTAACTTTGGTGTTGCAAACGCAATGTTCGAATGAAATCTTATCAACGGGGTTTTCTTTTTTTGGATTGATTGATGGCTTGAGCATTTTTTTTTCCTTTGGGAGTGAGTTTTTTCGGATGTCCCGATCGAATTCTTTCTTGAAGATCGAATGAATTGGTTTTGGTTCTTGTGTTCTTCTTCACTTCTCGAAGGAATTTACATACATACATACATACATAGACAACAAGTTTGTTGAACTTTGAATGATTTACATATCAAACTTCCTTGAAGTTGATCTTGGTTTTGCGATTCTTTTGACTTTTGATGGTTTAAACCAATGAGATAAATTGATTTGTATCTATGTAGAAACTTATCTAGATCCCGATTCTCAGCACATCTGCCACCTGTGACTCTGACTCTGAGGCTGCAATTCATTGATGATCCAAAAAGTACACTCTCAAGTTCAACTTCAAGAGAGGTCTGCTGTTAGATGAGCTGATTGATACATTTCAAGAACTGAGATTAGATAGAAGACTAGGTTTCATTTCACGTTGACTGTTATTGGGGATTTAGTCAAGTTTGCAAAATGGATCCCCAATACTGATGCTTCTTCTCAGAAAACTCCTTGATTGCAAAAAAAATACTCTAGATCAACTACACTTTCAAACCCAGCATGATATACTACAAGGTGATATTCACAAACTATAGACATCAAATTGAAGAAAAAAGTGAAATTTATATGTATGAAACCTAGCATGCAACGAAAAGAAAACTCATCATCCGACCTATAATGCTTTAAATTTTAGATTTTACTTTTTGCTCCTCTTTACTCAAATCCATCTTGTTCTCTACCACTCATGATCTCAACGACTTTTTTCAATTCCCACCACCAAGTTTGTTTACCTCTTCTTTTCTTCAAATCAGCTCCTTCTACCATCTCTTTTAATCCTGCGATTCGGATCTGACTTCTAGTGATCACAATCGTTCCAAAGTTTTCTTCTTCTCCACTCGATTTCTCTACCCTTGGTAAACATGTATTCCTTCCTTCAGTCGGGCTTTCTTCTTCCTTATTACAGGCTACTACTTTTGTACAATGTCTTTCAAGGAATTGAATACATTTGATTGACATTCCTACGGCTCGAGTTCGGTCTCTTGGTGAGGGTACTCCTCCTTGTAAAACGTGTCCAAGGCTCACTGATCTTGCATCAAACAGTTTATCACCTTCTTCTTTCAAGATCTTCGTGACTACCTCATTGGTATAGGTGCTAGAGGATTTGTCGGATCGAACAAGAAGTCTTCCTTGAGATTTACCCTTAGGATCAGCTCTGAATCTTTTCTTGAAGAATTCCACATCAGCACTCAGTTGGGTGAGTGTAACAGGTAGCTCAGGCGTATAAACAATATTAGCCCCAGCCTGTATGTAGATCAAGAAGCAAGATGAGCTAAAATCCAATTCCACATCTTTTTACCAAGAAAACCGATCAAAAAAGAAAATGACCAACAGCAAGACCACCGAGTAGGGCAATATATCCAGATTCTCCACCCTGCGTTTCTACTACGAAAACCCTGTTCCGACTAGCAGATGCACTTTGTCGGATCGAATCGCAAGCGTCAACTAAGACGTTGATACTGGTATCACTACCTAAACTCCATTCAGTAACGGGTACGTTGTTACTGATTGTAGCTGTGAAGATTTTAGTCATGAATGAGCTCAGATTTGGATCGGTATCTTCACTCGTGAGAATTTCAACTCACCTGGAAGATGTACCATGGGTATATCCAATTCCCTGTGTTTCTTTTTTCCTTCCTCCAAGACCATCAAGCTCGTCAAGACTTCAAATCCACCAATCAATAACAGCCCATCAAACTTATATTGCCTGATTCGATCCACAATCTCTTCGAGGTTTTCAGTGGTAGGTATTTTTCGATTAGTTCCTAGTTCAGAGCCACCACGAGTCGTCCATTGATCTACTTTGAGCCATCCGAGTTCCTCAACATGATTTTCAAGCAGACCCGTCCAGCCATTGTGGATAGCTAGAGGAGTATGACCACGTGTCAGACAGTATCGAACTGCGGTACGGGTCGCAGCGTTCATTCCACCAGCAGGGGCTCCGATACTAAGATCAAAAACAAACAAAATGGGTCAATCTTTCATGCGAACCTGATCAACTCATTCTTCTGAATCAAAAAATCAGACGAACTGCATAATCCCGACACGCATCCTTTGAGCGGACGGTAATTTGATTCGATCATCAAGACGAGTGGTGGCTGCAAAAGCATCGAAACTGTTCCGAAATTCAGCATCTCTCAAACTGATGGCTCGTTTGAAATCCTTGTCCTCGATGCATTTCGCAACAGCTTGAGTCTGGAAAAGACATAAGATATTCAGAAATAAGTATTCAAGCAACATGAGTTGATAGGTATCCAAATCTCACAGACCATCTCAACAGCTTTCATCAATGGCACTCGAATGATTTGATTCTCTGCAATTCCAATCAACGGACTTTCACCACCGCCGTTGCGGACCAAATCAAGTACGGCGTCCACACTTTCAACACCCTGCAGTGTTGCCAGAATTCTATCTAAAGCGCAAGGTCGACCACCACGTTGAGTGTGGCCAAGAGTGGTAACACGAGTATCAAGTTTCAGTCGAGTAGTAAGTATAGACGCTATGTAGTCTGCTTTGATCGGTTTGAGGTTCTTATCGATTGCGCCCTCAGCTACTATCACAATAGACTTTCGTTTTCCTAGTTCACGATGCTATGATAGAAGCGAAAAGATGACTTCTTTAGCAATGAAACGACTCGGCTGTTCTGCAGGAGTTAAATGAAAAGGAAATTCCCAAACCTTTCGTAATGATTCACATAGCTCGCTTTCCCAGTCATCATATGCAGGTGGCTTTTCTGGAATGAAGACGTAATCTGCTCCTGAGCTAGATTGGATACAGATGAGGATATTAAAACGTCAATTTGTAAGACTCTGACTACTTTGATGCTTCAATTCAAGCAGGATATGAAAGGATAATGATGGCTATTTACCTCATACCAGCCATCAGGGCCAACCAACCACAATGACGCCCCATAACTTCCACAACAAATGCTCTGGAGTGAGAGGAAGCGGTAGAGGAGATGTTGTCGATGGATTCACAGATCCGGTGAAGTGCAGTTGTTGCTCCAATGGTCAGGTCAGTCATTGCCATGTCGTTGTCAATCGATCCGACTAAGCCTACAATGATCAAATGGGTATACTTTGAAGCTTGTTCGGGTGTGATCTCTCCTATAATGCACGAGTGGATGAGTAGAGCAGTGATCAGAAAGTGAATCACTGGTTTAGCGATGTGATAATGTTCGAATGACTTACCAGCAGCCTGGAGAGCTTTGACATGATCCGGCCACTCTGCTCTAAGTTTATCGGCACCCGTTAAGGAGCCATCACCACCACATACGATAAGTGCATTGATGCCATGGAGAATCAAGTTTTTGGCAGCCGTCCGACGACCTTCTATTTCGCGAAAAGCTTTTGAACGCTGTGTTCCAATCAAGGTACCACCCTATAAAGTTGAAATCCAAAGAGCGGAAAGATGAGAAAACTGATCTAGGTAAAATTAATAAAAAACAGCCATGAAGCAAGCAGTGACATACTTCGCCCAAGAAAGTAGCCACATCATCCCATCCAACTCGAATTATATGACGACCTTTGAGTTGAGAATCAGCTTCACCTTCCTTTAAAGATTCACCTCCATGATAGCCTGGTATAAAATTGCTTGATAGTGGTCGATCAGAGGTCTGAGCCCGTGCTCTACGCACAGGTTCTCGGGGAAGACATTTCTGATCGTCTTGGTTTCCAAGTACAAGGCCTTCCCAACCTTCACGAATGACTGAAGAAGCGAAAAGGATAAAGCAAATTATTAGGAGCCTGAGACCACCTTTTTGAAAGAGAAAGAACTTGATAAGCTAGCGTACCATAAACTTCGCAGCGCCTTTTTGTTTGTTGTTATTATTTGAGAAGTAAATCCAAAAATGGCAAAATCAAAGATCATAAGCAAGTGATCTGAGATCTAAACCTCAGAGACATAAAGAACCGACCGGCAAGCAAATATGCTTTGTGCGCTTACTTTGAGATACCCATTCGTACTACACTCCTAACAGCGGCATTCATGCCAGCACTATCGCCACCGGAAGTCAAAACAGCGATTCGAGTCATCTTGAAGCAATTTGAGATTGGTTTGTGAGTTTTGAATGTGTTTGGATTGGTAGATTGATAAGGAATAATGATATAAAGTGGTAAATTGAAGGTATCTTGAGAATCAAAAGTTGGTAATCAAGGTGATCTGATATTAGATAATCAGTCTTCGGATGATAAAGAAACATTCAATGAAACAACTCACTATATATATGCTGTTACGTATCGGTTATTCTCGGATTGATATCATACACTACATGCATTTCAAAATAATACATTAACCAATACTGCATTATCTACACTTCAAAATAAGGAGTCTCGACTAGATCTCACTCAACCTAAAACTTTATCCACATCTGCCAAGACAGGCTAAGGTTGATCATCCACTTGTTTTTAGCCCAAGAATGGGTATCAATTATCATGATGTTCTGTCCCATCATCCATGTTCCAATTGGTTCAATTCATGATAGGGCTATCGATAGGGAGCATTTGTAGAAACCTTAAACAAATGATAAATATTGAGATGGAAGCTTATCAACTCAATTTGATTTACCCTCTCCACAGCTATCTCTCGGGGGCTGATCAGCTGATCTCGAGTAACTTATTCATATGCTTTTCTTGGCGCTTTAGCCATCACGGCCGGATCCGCAAAAGCCCTTTAGATTCATATTTCTCTTTAACGTTTGCAATTGAACTGGTTCTCAGAGACAAAGTCCGTCCGAGTCAGGATTGTTTACCATACCCTACTGAGTTGTTGATGAGCTGCGGGTGCCGGCTCCTGAAGGTGGATGGCATGTTATGCTAAGCAATCGAAAGCAAAGACGAAGAGCACCCCGTGTCTTGAGGTGTCTACGTTTTCGTGCAGAGCTCGGAGATCTGATGATGCCAAGGATTGAATCCAGTGGCACTATCTGTTACGAAACCAAAAGTATGGTTGTCAAGCTGTGGGCGGTTGTGAGATATAGTGACTGGCCTGAATTAGTATGAAAGAAATTTGCAATAAATGACTATTATGATCCCTGAAAGAAAAACAAAGTAGAGCCCAAGATAGCTCAACCCATCTAACCAAACGGGGCCCAACAAGCATGATAAAGTATATTGAAACAAGCACATACACACACAGAAAAAGATGAGAAGGGTGGAGAAGAGTGGAGACTGAACCGAAGAGACAGGAAAGAAGGTTGAAAACAAAATGAAAGAAGAAAGCAGAACAAAACAAACAAAGATGAAAGGAATGAACAGCAACACACAGGCCATAAGAAAAGAAAAGTGAAAAGAAAGAAGACAACAAGTCGCACTGTGGGAAAAGCTGGTGTGTAATTTACCGGGTTAGTAAAGGATAACAACCAAAGAACGCTACGAGAGAAGTAGGTGGGTGATGAAGTAGATATAGAGGTCGTGGGGTCATTCTCATTGGAGAAATTCGGAGGATAAAGGTCATTGGTAATTACATTGATGCACGTCCACATAATAAGAATACGGAAGTTGTTAGAAAAGATGAACACTGTTGTCGAAGGAGCTTGTCTTGATTAACAGAACAATGTACATCGCTGGATTGTCGAAGTAGTCAATGAGATGTAGTGAAGGCCTTTCATAGTATGACACAATTGCAACATGCGGATGACGATTGCTGTTCACTCTCTTCCTGGAATGCACCTGTTGTGTTGCCTGCTCCGCCTGCACCTGGTCGACCAGCCGATTGTTCCTATAAATCAATTTGTGATGCATTAGCATATCACTCTTGAAGAAAGGAGCTACTGAGATCAAAGACAAACTTTATTGAACCTCCGGATCTCCTTGACAAGTGAGCTAAAAGCTTCATCCACATTGATTCTCTGTTTTGCCGATGTTTCGATGAATCGACAACCGAAATGGCGTGCTAGTTCTCGACCTTCATGGGCACCAACTTGACGTTCGTATTCGAGATCACATTTGTTTGCTACCACAATCACTGGGAAGTAGTCTTTATCTTTGACACGAAGAATCTGAGAAAACAAAGGTTAGATGGACGAACAAAGCGATTGAAGATTTGGAAAAAAGAATGACTAACCTGTTGATGGAATGTGGAGATTTCTTCAAAAGAATTACGAGAGGTGATCGAATAAACTAACAAGAACCCTTCACCTGTCCTCATATACTGTTCTCGCATAGCAGAATACTCTTCCTGACCAGCGGTATCGAGAACGTCTAGAAGTGCAACTTCCTCGTCGATTACACACTGTTTACGGTAGGAGTCTAAAAAATTGAAATGATATTAATACTTGGTTGAATAAAAATCAAACGGTTTGCAAGATACTAACTAACCTTCAATGGTAGGGTCATATTCGTCAACGAAATGAGATTGAATGAATTGAATGGTAAGAGCTGATTTGCCAACACCACCACCACCGACGACGACCAGCTTATATTCTCGGAGAAATTGGGCCTGATAGTCGGTAAAGAAACTTGATGATCAGAATTCGAAGTCTAATTGAAGATCGATAAAAGATCCAAGGAGTGAACTAACCTTTGAAGCCATGTCAAGTTGTGTGGAAGAATGTGTAGTTTGTTAAGTGAAAAGTTGGATTTTGAGAGTTTTGTTTTATTTGAAACTCTAGGGATAAAAAAGTTGAGATGATCTTATGATTGATGATTAAAAATTTAGTTTTAAATAGTAATAATCAAAAAAAGTTTCAAAAGAAATACGTTAGAGGGAAGAAAGTGAGAGCAGTTGAAAGGTCAAAGAAGGTTGAACTTGAAAGAAGAAGAAGTTCGAAAGAAGATTAGGTAAGTAAAAAGAAAGGGATATGAGTATGACTGTGTTGTATCTGTATGTTGTTGTATTCAGTTGAGTTGAGAGTTGAAAACTACTGTTTAAATTCAACTCATCTGATTCCATTCAACTCAGTTTACATACTAAATGAATTGTACTTACTTACTCATACTATGTAGATCAACTTGAACTAGTCTAAAATACTTAATTTCAATTCTACCTAAACATTCAAAAGGTCATTCTTTAACCCCTAAAAGAAACTTCCTATGTCTACCTAAAGCTAAATATGTATCATACCAAGCCTGTAGTTAGACCTCATCGGAAGACTTAAGCTAGAGAGTTACATAAACGGTAGAATTTTATGCTCTTATCTTGCTCCCGAAGTCAAGAATCAAACTGGATTAAACCTGGTTTCAGACAACATTCAGCAGTCTCTTCTGGAAGACCTGTCACTTTGGACTGGATTTAACCAGTTTTTGACTTTTAGAATCAAATCAGTTTAAACCAGGCTTCACGTAAAACCACACATCATCAGCACAAACCTTCAAAGGCTCAAGCTGAGTTGAGCTCAGTCAAGGCCTAAATTGTCAAAGATCCGTCTTCAAAGGGAAGCGCTTCATCATCCAAAGAGATTCACAAGCCAACTTTGTAGAAACTTGTTCCCATCACATACGATCACTTGATCATTAACGTATATCCTTTCATCTCAATCGATCTGGGCATATCCTGATCCCGTTCAAAGTTCAGCCATTCAGATCAAATTTGAACCCATTCTCACATTTTAATTCATAGGCCCTCAAAACCATCGAAAGGGTTTGTGTTTATGCGGGTTTGTTCTGGACTTACAGTTGCTTACTTTTCGACAAGTTTCCAACTTCCATCTTCCCTTTGATCACGAAAAGCAGATTCATATTGCATTCCTGTGAAAAACTTTGTTCCGAAGTTCGGTTTTTCCACATCACCATTTAACGCAACCCTTGTCGTGGTAATTTGTCAGCTTACGTTTCAAACAGATCACATTCATCTCGCATTTGCTTTATGTATGTACCCAGATGTACCCTCCACATACTCATCACGTTATAGAAGATCAAGTCGCCGGCTAAAATTCGAATGGCTGAACTTGATCATCTGTTATATTTGAGATCAATTTCTCGGCTTGAGAAGCTCTTTAACTTTCGGCGTGTGATGATCTACCACGGGTGTGATCTGACATTGAGTGTGGTGCGGGAATGGATGATCTCTTTTTGCAGATCGTATGAGAAAAATGTACAACATAAACATCCGTCATACTTCAAAAAAAGCGCAAAAAAGTCTCACCTTTCTCGGCAGATGGGCAGTCTTTGTGGATCCGTCATAATACGTAGAGCCATAGTGCGCGTCGGTGGGCTTGCTTCCATCCGCCGCACGCCGCGGACTTTCCTGATTTGAGTGTGCGACACTTTTTGAGGTATGCTGAATGCACACTAGGTTCAATAACTTACTCATAAATCCAGCGGACCCCAGCATTTCTCAAACTCCAATTTGTTATATTGCTTTGAAGAAACTCTTGGATTTCATCCACATCATCCAAATGATATATATATACTGTTGGTAATTGGTGGAAATTTCATGCTGGCTGCATTTTGCAAAAATATCTGAATCTCGAGGTGCCTCTGGATGGATGGCAAGCTTGATGAAAGAAAGGCGACCAAATAATGTCATATCTGGTTCAAAACCGTTTAACAGATATGTAAACAACTTGTGCAATCAACAAGTGACTTGCAGTGTGACCCTCCGCAAAACCTCGCTTCCTCAAAGAATCCTGACTCCGTATGTAGCTCATGCGCCTTCCATGATTAAATATTTGATATATCATAGTTACCTTTAAAATCGCTGTCATTGACTTGTGAATCGTCATGGGAGAATGTTGGGCACAGGAAGAAATCGTTCACTGTGTTATAGGTGTTGGTCAAGTAGACCGCATAACCTACGCTTCTGAGAAAGATTGAGGACAGCTTGCTAGTGGAGTTCTCGCTTGGAGATTCCTGCATCAGACTTGGAAAGTCCATATGACGACTGCTCATTTTCAGGAGTAATGGCGTTCATCATCGCACGGCAACCAAGATGAGATAGACGAGATGATTGCCTTTCCTGGTGAAGATTTTTTCTTGCCTTCTAGATGCTTATATTGTTGGTGTAGTTGTTCCTTGTGGAGACGCGTGAAATGAATTTCATTCGCAGAAAATGACTGGAGATGTAGGATTGATAATCCCGTCATGTAACAATATGTCAATGCCTTATACTTATAAACCTTGAGCTATCCTGATTTGCAATTGCTGGAGTGCTATTTGCATCTACCTTGATGTGTTGTTTGTGAGGGACACCTTGCCGAGCATACACAAAAGTGAACGTGAAAGTACGTCTTCGTAACACGCCTTGTCTGTCTGGCTTGGATTCCTTGATGAAAATTATCTATTATTCAGCAAAAAAACACATAACACCCTTTTACACCCGGCAAAATTCTCATACATATCGCAGCAACAGGCGAAAGCTCACTCAGCTTCTGATGCACTGGACTCGGAAGCCTGTTAGGCATAAATGTTGTAACCTTTGTCGTTTCGAAAAATGCCAGCATTTGACGGAGTGCTTTTCAAATATGTGTCAAAGTATATGCAAAGCACTTGGAATTTCTACAAAGGGGTTATTCACTGTTCTTTTACCAGCCAAAATGCCAATCTG
>MWRL01006739.1:0-10185 GCA_002157085.1 Melampsora occidentalis | reverse complement strand
TCCACCTGGCCAAAATGTTTGGACCCAGATTTCGTCACTTTTGCATTCGACTGTACTGATACTAAAATTAAAATTGAGGTAAACAACTTTTTTCAAACTTATCAATCTCCCAATCCGTCCTAGCTTGTTCTCCCATCCCTCAAGAGTCTACCTCTAGTTTCATCATCTATGTAGTTCATCGTTCCTTCCTCAAAATGATGACTAGCTTGTAGTCACTTGGCCTCATGCGCAGTTTGAACTTTGTACGTCTTGATTGGGTAATGGTGTTACTCTATCAACGAGATTTCATCCAAAAGACGCGTTGCTTGAATATCAAGTCCTTAGTCCTTCAAAGGTCTTCAGTCCTTCGAACAAAGCATCCACGTTTTGCATGAGGTTGAAATATTGATAAAAAAAATAAAATATTGCAAGACATTGGTTAAAAATAATATGTTCTTATTTGAAAATCTTCAATCATTTTTAAGCTGCTTCATTCAAAAATTTCCCCATATATTGACACGTGAGCAGTGAAACTAAAGGGAGATTGCATTTGAAATTTCTTGTGACAAATTGTTTTTCCGGGATTTTAACTTGTCCACTTTCCCCTTTCGAACCTACCACAAATGCATTCATCGACTTGCTGTTATTTTTTTCAAAGGAAATAAGCATTTCTTTCTAAAAGAAATCGTACATAAGAATCAGATTTCCTTGTCATCTTTCTTTCCTCTCTTTTCAATATTCCAAAAATAGTTTACTATCACAAATGTCTCGTCCAATTCTTCTCCTTATTTCTTTCGTTTGTTTTGGCTTAATCAATGCTGATGGACCAAAACCATTTGGCTTTGGTGCAAAAGCCACTGGAGGAGGTTCAGCTACACCTCAAGCTCCAAAATCTCTCTCAGAACTTAAAGAATGGTTACAAGACTCTGTTCCTAGAGTCATTCTGATAGATCGAACTTTTGATTTTACTGAGACAGAGGGAGATAAGACTGAACAAGGGTGGTAAGTTGTTTCCTTCGAGACTTCTTTCTATGTATAAAGTTTCAATTCTTCAGTTGTTTCCATGTGACTAACTTCTTCAAATTGTTTTGGTATACATTAGTGCTCCTTGGGCGGCTTGTGGAAATGGAAACCAAGTCCAACACGCAAGGAATCAATGTAAGATTGTATATAAAACTTGATATTCGCACTCGTTCATTGAAACTCTTCATCTCCACTTTCTGGAACAAAAGGGGATTGGTGTAAACAACATTCTACACCGGTAAGCTTCTTTTCAGTTGAAACATAGAGAGAGAACCAAACGACATTTTCGTGATTGATCTTATTTCATACTATTAGCAACAAGCCGTACCAGTGACTTTTCATGTAGCAGCCATAAACCCACTGACCATCGGAAGTCACAAGACTATAAAGGGTGTTGGAAATAAAGGCGTGATTAGAGGAACAGGGTAAGATATTGATGATTCTATTGAACAAATCAGTTTCTCTTTCCAAGATTCTGAGACTGCCTTTTGATGTAACTTTTGATCTATGTCATTCAGCTTTCTCATCTTTAGGACTAGTAATATCATCATTCAGGTTCAAAAAACGTTTCTTTTTTTACCTGATATCTTCTTCACTAAGTTATTTTGATTCTTTGATAAATCGCTAGAACATTGAAATCGTCGGGCTAAATCCTGAGCTCGTAAGCCCAAAATCTTCACAAATAGTAAGATAACTGATTGGCTCAAAAAACAGGTTTGGGGTGGTGATGCTCTGATGATAAATGGGGGCCAAGACGTTGAGTGTTGATAAATAAAATTTCTCAAAAACCAACGTGTATTTAAAACTGACAAGAACTTAATGATATAGATTTGGGTAGATCATTGTACATTTAGTAATATTGGAAGACAAATGATTGTGGTTGATCACGAAAGTGGGATGGGTGTGACTTTTTCTAATAATCAATTTGATGGTGCTACGAAATGGTCATCAACTTGCTTAAAGTACGGATCACTCTTCAATCATTTCATCATTGTTTCATCTGATCTCTTGTTCTGATTTCTTTTAAGTACATTTCTACAGTAAACATTATTGGACAGTTCTGTTGACTGGCACTAAAGATACTATCACAATGGCAAACAAGTTGAGTTGTGATGATTTCTAATGATCTCCTGTTGATAATATCTAATTTGGATTGATATTGTTGTATAGCTGCTTTGATCAAACTTCTGGTAGGAGTCCTAAGCTAGGCGGTTCTGGTACCCCTAATGTCAACCTTCATTAGTGAGCTATTATCTGTTGAAACTTCGGATGAGGCACATTCACTCAAAAGGCTTCATATCTTTATTTTTGTCACAAGCTACAACAATTATCATACAAACTGCAAGTAAGTGAACTGAAATTTGCGACAACATCTTCTGAGCATATCTTACAAACTACTCCTGACCAAATATTTAATCCTTTAAATGTTTTTTTCAGTGGTCTAGCAGTAGAAGTTGACGAAGGTGGTATAATGTTAGCAGAAGGTAATTTATTTCAAGAAGTATACCCATTAGATCCAGATCAAGTGAAAACTGTCGTTGGAGGTCAAGCATACGTTCCAACTACGACAGGGGAGGAATCATCATGTCAATCTTCCTTAGGTAGACCTTGTGTTATGAATCAAGTCGAGAATTCTAAAGGTGATGGTAGATATGGTCCTTATCAATTCGGCAAGAGTTTGAACATCTTGAAAAACTTTCAAGTAAGTCATCCTCTAAGCTGTTTTCCTGTTCATCTGTTTCATCGAAATACTTAATCTGATTAATCTTGGTACCGTAGGGTTTGGATCACGTTCAAAATGCTAATGTCAGGCCAGCTTCTGCTTTGGGTAACGGTCCACCAGGTGGATGTGGTGTTGGTGTGATTTAATTCTTTTTTCTCAGATCTACATCTCAATTTCTTGATTTCTTTCTCGTCTTTCCACAACTCAGTAAAAATCTTTTGACTCGTTTTGTTCTGTGAAGTTTCGCAATCATTATTAACGTCGTTGTGATATAAACATAACCCTTTGCAGACGTCTTACTCGTTCATCTTGGAATTTTTCTTATTGCTTTGATATCCAACATAGTCAAACACACCACTCCTTGCAAACCTTCATTCATCTAGAAAATTTGCCTTAAAGGATTAAAATTACCTGTAGAGTAGATAATCAGATTACTGAGCTGAGGAATTTTGGGAAACATCTGACTGATCTTTCGTGACCTAGGCTCAGCCTCATACCGTCGAGCGGTCATGGGATTGTTGATGGAATTCACCAGCATCACACGATGCACGAGTCAAGTATTTATCCACGACAAACCAGCAGTCTTGATGTCGTGACCTTGGACAGCCACTGCGGGGGTTCCGTCACGAGAATTCATACTCTTAAGTA
Source organism: Melampsora occidentalis (assembly GCA_002157085.1). Lineage (NCBI taxonomy): Eukaryota > Fungi > Basidiomycota > Pucciniomycetes > Pucciniales > Melampsoraceae > Melampsora > Melampsora occidentalis. The sequence goes on along the minus strand of MWRL01006739.1, from coordinate 6,812 downwards.
ACTTAAGCCTGTTCAGAGCTTCGACCATAAGAGCGTGTTCAAACCGACTTGAAAATCTGCCAGCAGAATAACAGTCAGCATATCTAATTCAATGATGTTCTCATGTAAGCGAAATTGTGATCGTCAAGGCGCGTCTGGACTCTGCGAGCTGGGTTCATGCTCGAAAGCTGCTCACTAATCTCAAAATACATGAACTTCCAATGATTGATCAGCCGGTACAAGGCAGAAATCTTGATGTTGAAGTTAGCGAAGATACCCAGTCATAAAGAGATCGACTCTGGAACCAAGGACCAAGCTTTCAGCGTTGGAATGTGTTCAAGCCTTGTTTTTCTCTCAGAAAACCCTTTCTTCACCAGCTATCCACTTACTCGATCAACTCTTGAAACCAAATCCCAGTGCCCACCTGTTCAGTTATCTCTGGTTTCACTGTTTTTGTATTATCTTAATTTCTTTGGCAGAGGTAGTCAGGTTTTTCGTCACTTACTCCAACGGACCTTTCCGAGAGTTTGTGAAGGATGTATCACTTTTCTGCGTCCGAACATACGTTACAATATAATACTAGCTGAAATAGAAGGTTAAAATGATTCAAGCATCACGAAGCACTCGAATCAAAGTAAAACACAATGATCGGCCTGAATGAAAAAGCACATTTAAAAATTCCTGCAACAATATAAAACAGAAAAAAAGACAATGAATTACTTGAAATCAATTTACAATTTTTTCTTTTTCCTCATTAAGTTTACGTAAGTTTTGGTTTTCAATCGAAACAGCTTTAATGATCTTTTTGATATCAGGTAATTTTTGTGGTTGATCTCTTAGATAAAACAATTTAGCTCTTCTTGGTTTTTGGATCAACATTTTACCTCTTCTATCATCAATTTCACCTGATCTTTTCACCACAATAATGTTTTTGATCATCGGACTAAACACATTGAATTTGATCTCGATTCCTACTCTTTCAATCAAACATCTAAGTCTAAAACTAGTTTCTGTACCACGTCTTTTAACTGCCATTAAGACTCCTGTGAATAGATTCGTACTCGTTCGACTTGAATTCGTATATGATTCTACTTGAATGATCGATAATGGTCTAAGAGCATTCGGATGATTCTTTTTGAATAATGAATGGAATTCAGTATTCACTGAGGTGGAAATCAATTTCTTTTGTATCATTTGCATCAATCCGATGGTTGAATCTGTGGGAATCGATTCATTGGTGATCTTCACTGAATCGGAAAATGGATAAGATTTAATTTCAGGTATGGTTGATGGGGTTGATGTTTCTAAAGTAGCTGCGATAAGTGTAAAGATCAGTACGAGCCACGTCCGGTCTGTTGATCAACACAACTTTTACTCACAGATTTTGTTGATGAGATTTGTAGTGATTGACCTTTCTAGAGATCCACAGGTTTTGTTCATAATAGGTATCCTGTCAGACCAAGTCCGTCGAAGTTGAGCCTTCAAAGGCCTTTGAAAAATCAAGCTTCTCGCTGACATTTCAGGAAAGGAATCTTCTGGAACTCTTGAGATCAAATTTATTTCAGTCCTTTGTTCTTCTTTTAATCAGTCTTAGGATTCGATGTTTGACTCGATTGACGATGAATGATCGATTGTAAGTTGTATGGTATCGTATCTTGAGTTTGTTGAGCTTTGCTGCAACTTGGATTTGAGTGGACTGGAAAATATGACCACATGTCACACAAGTCTAAACTTGACAAGTTGAAGGTGTACTAGCACGTGACACTCGAGCTTCCGATCTGATGTCTTGGATGTGACAGATCTATCACATCTTTCAAGTTGACTCACTCCAATTGATGATCCATGAACTCAATCAGATTCAGACCTTGATCGACACAAACCAGCTCCCCATTCTTTCCATCTCGAACATCATCAAATCACCATGTCCTCATCATCATCATTGAACAACCTGATTCGACCTTTCACTGAAGCTCATCGATCACACGTTCAGGTATGCTTCAACCCTACCCTTTTGTCATTATCATTACGGCATAAAAAGCTGAACATATTGTTTTTACGATTACAATGTCTAGAGGCTGTACCGGAAGGCATTGAAACAATCACTAGATTGGGTAAAAATCCAAAGAAAATGTATCGATTTCAAAGCACTTTTCACTGATGACTTCACCGCCTTTACTCGGTCGATGTTTTAGGTTGTCTTTCGTGATATTTGGAGGCAAAAGGCAATTGAAATTAGAGTTAAATTTGAAAGGAATAGAGATGTGAGAGACCCACGTGCAGTCAGCAAGTTATTACATGAAGCAGAACTTGAGATCGCTAAATGGGAACATCCGGAACCATATCGTCGTAAGCTTTTGATTTGAATTGCTTTCACTTTTTGTATTTTTGAGCTTGAATTCGTTACACAATGTTAATCGGGTGGTTGTCTTTCCTGATTGTTCTATAGCTCCAACTGCTGCGGATGGTACTAAATGGGAAAGAAACATTCCTGTAAGAATCTCATCAGCTTTAACTGCTACATCATCATTATCATCTGATTAACCTGAGACTTTGCCTCTTTTTGAATCAACTCAGCCCACTATGTTTTCAGATGCAGACCGACAAAAAGCTAGAGAAGCTTTCCTAGGACCTAGAGGGCTTCCAGCTTGACTTATACCTATCTACCTACTTACTCAATCGATCAAAAATTCAATACAAATCTTTCAATTCATCAATCTCAGAACATATTGTCAAATGACATCATGGCCAGAGAAACCCATGATATTTTAGAACAAAGATGTGTGCAATGGTTGAGGATGTTTGAAATCATGTTTTTATGAGTTCTTGTATATATCTCTTTGAGTTTCAAAGTGAGAATGAGTTACTGAAGATCATGGAGAGAAGGAGTGTAGAGCAGATGCTTTTAAATTTGATCGATCAAATGATGTGTTTTTAATTATCACAATCAAATGGTGGGCTCATGAACCAGTAATAGGTATGGAACAGCTGCCCTAGTGCCAGTGGTGTCTATATCTGACGTATAAACATGATCAATCATCAGTTCAAGATTAAGAGAATCATGGGTGTTTGATCTATCATCATTTATATTTACAATAGATTACCAATCTTCTTGAGAAAGTTCAGTGGCTCTAGATGAGCCATGAGGGTACCAATGAAGAAATATGGGTAAAGGGCCAGCTTTGCATTTGAGAGTCACGTGAGGCAATGATCAATGAGGCTGGGTCCTGTTTGTCTTTTTTTGAAAAGGGTGGATAATGATTAGCTGTTATGAAAATTCAAAATGTAAGTTTCATGTTGCACATGAGCATGAAGATCAAAGTAGGTCTGATAAGTACCAAAGAAAAGCAAATGATACCAGTGAAGCTCTTTTTGAAGTGCCCCTGATTTTGCATGCCATGCTGCTATTTGAAATGTGTGGTTGTAAGATTTTCTGCTTCAAAGCATCTAAATAGGGGTCAACATGATGAACATCTCACTTGTCATCAGAGGAATCCCAAGTCAAAATTCAGTGTGAATTTTTGGCTTATCTCTGCTCTTGACCTTCACCTTCACACTCCCTTGTCTATAGTTCTATTAGAGCAAGTTCTTTAGCTTCTACTTGAACGGACCCTCCCATTGGGGTTTCTCATCACTCTTTTTTGGTAATCAATTTACGAAAGTTTCAACAAACACAGCTGGTGATGTTCTAAATCAACAAATCATAAAATCAAAAGACACACCAATAGTCTTTGATTTTCAGTTGATTGAAGGCATGAATCAGATGATTTGGTACATCAACTGCACACGTTTTCAGCAGGTCAGAGTTCAGAGAAATATCTATCTGCCGGACTTTGGAGATAAGGCATATCTTACTTGCTCCATGATTGGAATGGGGTGTGATCTGAGTCAAGAGCAAACCTTGTAAGCTCAGTAATGAAATGAAGGGGCCAACGCCATCGTCAACGGAATACACCGCAACAAACCAAGCCGCCGACTCCCACCGGAGTTCCCCCCAACAAGCTTTGGTCTCCGGCTACTGAGTAAGCCAAGGGTGAATTATACGACTGGCCATTCACTAAAAAAAACCCTCTGTGGATGAATTATTGAGTGGAATTCAGTCTGAAGACGAATTGACACACGTCTTCAACGGGTGAGGTCTCCCAGGGATTCCTATCTATCAGACTTTGAAGATAAGGCATATCATGAACTTTACATGATTCAAACCGGGTGTGTTATCAGTTAAGAGCAAACCCTGTAGGCTGTGAGCTCAGCAATACGGAAAAGTTGCAACTTCAGTCTTCAGCGTCATCGTTAATTCAACATAACCAACAAAGCCGTCGACACGCGCCGGAGCTCCCCCAGTAAACTTCAGCATCAGGCAATTACGTAGTCCAAGAGCATAGCATCCTTAGACATATATCCGGCCGTTCACAAAAAACTTTTGTGAATGTTATTGAGTTGTGGAAGACACCCCTTTTCAGCGAGCAGATCCCTGTCTATCAGACATTGAAGATAACTATAATCCTTTTTGTAATCTAGATAGTGCCAGAGCAGACCCTGTAAAACATGGCCAGAAAATCAAAGGATCAGGGCTACGGTCAACCAAAGACAAACCAAAGTGGACCCCCGGCTTCACGAGATGTGTAAGACAAGCGAGGAACGACCAAGAGCAGCCAAGAGCTCCATCATCGTAATACTGCGTACACCAAGCGCTGTACAATCTAAGGCTTCATCATCATGCCACAACCTAAAGCGCGGAAAAATCAAAAGCATCAGCGTCATACCACTGAGTGTGCTTAGGGCGGCGTAACCGTATACAACCCACAAAACAAATATCGGCATCTTACCATAATTTCAACGGTGTGCTCCAACTTGGAAGCGAACCCTGTAACCTCAACAATATCATGAATAGATCAGCGCTATTGTTGACGGAGTTATGCGGCCGTAAGGGAGATCCTGCCAACCTGCGTAGGGTTCCTCCAAAAAAGCTCCATCCTCAGCCTACTGCGTAAGCCAAGGGAAGAGCAACCACTGACATTCCATCTTGTATGTAACAAATAGACTTTGTGGATTGATTATCAGGTGTTAGATTAGGTTGAGTTTCAGTCTGAAGGTTTCCTGACCAAACTGTTCAGCGGGTGAGTTTTCTGCGCAATCCTATTCAATAATAATTTGAACTTCAAATTATAATCTTCCCATAACTCAAATGGAGTGTTATCTGACTGGGTTACTTGCTGGGTAGCACCCCAGTCACTTAGAGGGATCATTGGTTATACAAGAATCCATATCTTGTATGAGCTGTAATAGTGATTCATCAAGAATGAATAAAAAACTTATGGGATGAATTTGCAAAGTGGGATTCAAGGGGATTCTTGACGACAGACCAGATTTTAGAATATAAAAGAGCCCATTCCTTTCACTAAAACTTGATCAAAATCACCTGTGTTGCACTTGATTTCCACTCAATATATTTTACATCATCTAAAATAAAATTTACCTTGTGCTCTACGCAAGATGATCAAGAAATGGTTCTGGGTCTTAATCCCCATGTTAATTTTTGCTGCACCACCGGATCCGAGTTGGACCTTATGTGAGTCTCAAGATGAACATGAAAACTCATGTGGTATGTCTACTTATCAATATTATGGAAAATAGTACCATGGCCACAATTTGTCAGAGAACTTTGTTGCCAATTCTCAACATGTGTCATGGAAAGACCGGAGCCAATGCCAAAAGATCATCACCTCCGCACTCTCATTGATCGGCGTGCGTCAATCACCTACAACGGTCATCAGATTTTTCAAAAAGGTGAGTTTTTCTGGAATGTCAAAAAAAACAGTCAACTGCCTCTGGTGATGGATTTTTTTATGAAAACTGATAGAGCAATATTGCACTTGTGAATCTAAATACTCAATGAAGATTTCAAGGCAAAGGCACGTACGGGTAGATGGGCTACCCCTTGGTTTCCGCACTTGAAACATAGTAAGCCCAGAATAGATGCTTAAATATCATCAGAATGAGTGAAGGGTGGTTTGGAATTGATTGTCTCAACATAGCTTTGATAGACCACCCGGACTATGATGTTGTCATGGCCTCTTGGGAATCTCCTGGATATAACATTACATTTGAGTTCAACAAGGCAACCAGAAAGATTAACCAGATAGAGATAGAAGAAGAGTTAGTAAATTTTGTGCATAACCTTTTATCAGCTGTGTTGCATATGTCTGACTTTACATATCACCTCACCCCAGGCCACTGGAGGTACAGAGATTGCAACATGAGCAGTACCACATTGGGTTAGGACGTCACCGCCGTTACAATGACTAATTTGTGCTACACCACAATTTTCAAAATGTTTGTTACCCCCCCGCTATGGAGCAATCACCTAAAACTACAAAGGTCCTTGTAATGCCCTTCAGCACAGTTAAGCACAGCACAGTGGGTTAAGATATATATCTTGGGGGAGTATGCTTTTATATTTGTTTTTTGTTTTATTTTTTATCTTTGTAAAGGAGAGCGTAGTAGTGCATACACAAAGAAAGGCACATCCAAAAAATCAAGGAGATGGGCATAGAAATACATGAAAAAATGGGCATATGATCAAGAAAAAAGTTTTGTTTCTGCATTTGAGCAGTTGTTATATTTAGCAGGGAGTCCAATTGTGAAAAGGTTTTCTTGTGATGAATGAAGGCCAAAGCTTGACTTGCTTGAATATGTTATGCGTCACACGCAACAGTTGAGCCCTTTTGAGCCTGTGTACTACATACACAGGACCAGATAGGAGCATACCGGGGTGTTGGGTACACCCGGAATCCGGATTCTGGCTGAGAATTCTCAGAGGGCACCTGAGAATA
>MWRL01006663.1:0-12523 GCA_002157085.1 Melampsora occidentalis | reverse complement strand
ATTTTTGACTTGAGAGCCTTCAAATTCACACCTTTTTAACTGGGCTACCAACAATCAAAGGAAGAAAGTAATGTACAGTACCCTCCAAGTGGTTTTTGGAATCATTCAAGTTCCATAGCGGCGGTGACAGGTTCTGGCCCATACCCGATGATTACAAATCCTAGGCGTGGGACGTGTACTTAGTGCACCTTCCTTAGCTAGCAACTCCCAATCAGTGAAAGCTCAAGCCATGAGATGATCTGCTAGATCTCGACATGCATTGTCCCTGATCCAAGCATTGTTATCTGCGAAAGTCAGATTGTAGCTTGCTGAAGTTTCCTCAATAATGTACCAAACACATATTGATTACAAACTCAGCACGCATACAGATCGATGGAAGTGCAGTATGTAGCTCCGCGAGGATGCGTGAAAGGACGCGACCTATGGGTGAACGGCTCGATATTATAGACTTCCCAACATTGATCCACATTCTATAATGCTATCAATCAGCTCCACATACAGTTCCTGCTGCAACAGATTCAAACTCTGATGGCAGTTTCCATCCTGGTTGCGCAGTCAGAACTTCCACCCCGGTTGGCGTGATCAGTAGTGTTTCCTCAAATTGAGCAGACCGCTTCCCGTCCCTCGTTACAGCCGTCCAACTTGAATGGTTAAACCAAAATAAGCAAAAGTTCTGTGATAGAGAGGGAAGATGCCTGATGTAACTTTCACTTACTTGTCTGGCCAATGATCCTCATCAGATACACCTTCATTGATCATGGGCTCAATCGTGAAAACCTGTACAGCGCCGCATGGAGCCATCACATATTATCGAGCTCTCAGTTTACAGTCATGGCTTTGATTGAAAGTCAGTGAGACCTGGAACACTCACCATGCCGGGCTTCATCTCCCCAATCGTCTTTGACCGAGCGTAATGAGGTATATTCGGTGCGCAGTGGAAAAGCCTACAAAATGGTACATACGTTGTATGTCAATACAGACGTCACAATCATGATGTGGCATCGACGAGTTACTCAACTGGTTGATCCCATGTCCGCAATAACGCTTATTGACGTTAAGTCCAACCTTTTTGGCCATCGGTTCAATCACATTTCCAATCTCTCTAAAAAGTGTACCGGGTTTACAGATCGCAATAGCTCGGTCTAAACATCTTCTGGTATTTTTGATCAGAGCCTCTGCCTCAGGAGCAATCTTTCCTACTGGGTATGTGCCATTGAGATCTCCATGGAAGCTGTTAAACAACGATAAATGCAAGAATAAGCCACGAATACATTTGATTTAACCTCGACATAACGACAACGCGACGAGTAACGGACCCTTGATGATACAATGTCACGTCCAAGTTGACGATATCACCCTCTTGAAGAGGCCGAGCGTCAGGAATTCCTACAGAAGAGATGACAAGTAAACATTCCGATCGAATTTAAGTCCTGAAAGTTGACGATGATAATTCACCATGGCATATGACTTCATTCACACTGGTACACACACTACGTGGGAACATCACATCTAGGATTTAGATAACGTGTTCGGTCGCGATTTCCAGGGAGTCAAGTCAGATAGGTTGGTGAAAAAAGACCAAGAGATAGCTGTAATACGAACATCCAAGCGGAGAAGGGTACGAGTCACGCTCAACACACGCATCATGGACAATCTTGTCCAACTCCAATGTCGTGATACCAGGTTTAACATGAGAAGCTGCGAGATCCAAAACTTCACGAGCCAACTGTATAAAGTAGAATTGTCATGTCTAATTGTCAGAGTTACCATCCTTATCAACAAGTTTTCCTCTCTTCAAAGACTCACTCTACAAACTTTTCTCATCCCTTCAATTTCTTCGGGTTTCAGTGGTTTTCCCAGCCTATGACCAGAAACGGCCTGTTCAGACGGAGAAGAGCCAGTTTGTACTGGTAAAGATTAATCTCACCAGAGAATCAAGTCGGGGACCAGATGGTAAGTATGGTACATACTTCTTTCAAGCCGTGAGAGATAACGGAGAAAACATTAGAAAGACCTGCCAAAGAAAACTCACAATCTCCAGCATAATCGGCTAGGCCAATGAAAGCGCACGTGTCCAGGAGGTAATTGTGTCCGGGATGAATGATGGGATCAAGATGAGGAAAGCTAAAACATAGGATTTGGAGCGGGTTATTTGACAACTAACGTAAAACGATGTGATCTGGCACAGATCGTCTCGGAAGATGCTCGATCGGATAACAAGCTCTGAGCGAACCAGTGTAGACATAACGACCCTTTTCTCTAGACGAACTTCTAGTACGATTCCGCAGATGAAAACTCTCTAGATTGTTCTCGTCAAATGGGTCGTAAGCTAGCAAAAACCAAAGAGTTGAGTTTCGTTCATTGTAGTTTCTTAGAAATGATTGTACAGACTCGTAGGGCGCAGAAGGCTCACATGTCTTAAAATTACTTACTATTAGGAGGACCAGTATAGCTTTCATCCACTTTTGGGGCGGGAATGTTGGAATGATAAGTTGATTTATGAGCCGGCCAAGCTTTCTTGAAACATTCCTGTGAGCAGAAGAATCTTGAAGGTTGATTCACGTCTCTTTCATTTTGAAAACGGTATGCCAAACTCTCATCAGTGATGGATAATTAAGTCTTGTGATTGAATCCAGGCTCACTGTTTGCATTTAGGGCACTCTAGGGAAGAAGCAACTTTGGCACAACCAGGAGTAGAGCATGGGCGAGGAGCTGATTCGGACATAATTGATAGTGGAGAATCGGAGAAAACGATGGCTGAAAGTGCTGATCAAGAGAAAGATTTTGGAGTATCGGGCTCCAGGACCCAAGACCCCGAGGCCGGGATCGGGACTAGGCCGTATGTCGGATGGCCTCGTCACACGTCGGGTCACGGGTGTCATGTCAAATTGGAAAAATTAATGATGCAGGGACTCTTTGCAACAGAACCCTCATGCCTTCTAAATACATACATACTTCATCAGTTCCTCCTCTCTTCATCTTCAATCATAATGTCCCTACAATTTTTCCCCAACAATATTGTGATTGTCTTCACCTGATCTTGTTTTCAATCTTTCTCATCTGAAATTGAAAATGGATAGTCAGACCAAGATGTATAAGAGATCAATATATGCTCAGCATACAATAATTGATTGTGTTATCTGAGTGATAAAGTGGATTAATATGTGTGTTACAGTACAATAAATTCTGGTATGATATGATCTGTTCTGAGTCAAATGATATACTTGCATGGATGATGGGCAGCCTGAGTGGTGAAGCAAGGGGATATGATATGATATCACTGCAGTGGTGAGCTGATGTGGATGATGGTTTATGAACATCTGTTGGGATTGGCAAACATATGCAATTACTTTTGGCTTTGATCCAAACATTATGTCAAAATATGTACTGTGAATTTGCTCTTAGCTGTTGATAGTTCTTTAAATAAGAAGCTTGTATACCTTCTTCACTAGAACTTGAAGGAACCTTGCCTGCGGACAAACCTTGCATTTGGATCAAAGAAAGCTGCATTGCTAACACATTGTCACAAAGCATACAAGTGACATTCTGGTTGACCACAATGTAAGCTTATGGCCATAGGAATCAAGGTCTGTCTTGTGACCCAAAAATGTGATTTGTAAGAGCGAGGAGGTTTGAGATTACGTTCTGAAACCACACAGCAATACAAGCAGTCAGGGCCCGGGGGCAAGTGTGATTGATGCTTTGCTCCATTCACAGTTCAGGAGAAGATGGTCTCAATGCTGAGTATCTCAAATTTTGGCGAACCATCCATCAATCTTTTTGCCATTTTGTTTGTCAGGTCACCTCATCCTCAGCTCAGAGCTCTTTGTTACAAAAATTCATACAGCCCAATCAGTCAATCAGATACATATGACTAACACCCTTCTAGATCATGTGATTTGATTCAATACCATGTCAGGTTGATGTGAGAGAGAGTAAGAAAGAGCAAACTTAACAAAGTCCCCTCGCTCAAGCCTCGGGCCTTTGGCGAGGGACTTTGTTAAGTTTGAGGAAAGAGCTGCGTGCTTCAGGAAAATCGCACAGCGATCCCGGAGGAGTCAATTTCATTACCCTTGATGACGTTTTCTTGATTAGTTGCTGTTCGTGAATCGTGACCGAGGGAATTATTTTGTTGTTTGTTTGCTCATCTGCCGCGGACGGATATTGATCAATGTGGATGAGATTGATTGGCTTGGCGGAAGACCTTGGTGGGTGAACTGGAAACAAGAGAGCAAGCGGAGGAAGCCACATTGTACGTAGTGATCATCCAGAGATACATAGGTAGAATTGTTGTTGGACTCACATGTGCAAGTATGTGTTAAGCTCAGCAACATGCTATCACATTTGACGCTTGCCGTAGATGTAATTGATGGATCAACTTTCCAGAGCCCTCCAGTCACAGTGTTTCGGTTCTGTTCTCATTACGATTGTGAAACGTTTAACGCGGTCAGGACAGTCAGGATTATTGACGCGTGAGTCAGTCAAGTAAAACAATTCGGAGTTCCGAGCTGTTTCCTTTGCGATACGAATCCCTTCACATGATCAATCACAAACTTAGCTAAGTCCCTCGCTGCTTGCAAGAAGTCGAGCGAGGTTCTCGCAAGGAGCGAGGGACTTGGTTACATAAGTTTGGATCAATGACTTGTGTTTCGTTCAGTTTCGTTCCCAACTTGGAGACCACGATCGGATGAGGTTGACCTCCGGAATTTAAAATCAATCTTCCGCATTTCTAGGTCGGACTTGAGCTTCTGCATAGCCATCTGCACGCCATTTGGACGTCAGATTAAAATCCAGTTTACCCTTTAAAATCTACTCCTGGCTGTTTGGTCGGCATCGGAATCAGGATTGTGACACCAACATCATCTCTAGGTCCTTAAGCCGGCCTAGTGTCAATCTTTCACGGCCGGCTGTAAACATTGAGGGGTTAAAGAATTGAAGATCTGTTGAGAATCAAACTTTTGATTATTGAATAATTTTACAAGGTGCAACAGGGTGCAACCGTGAGATAGTTTGAAGGTGATGTTTCTAAAGGAAGGCTGAAAGAAGATTACAAAGTTCATTTGCTTTATTTACCACATTTGCTTTATTAGTAACGAACGAGTAACTCAAGTGAAGCAATCGACCAACTCAGTCAAGTTCAATAATGAAACTAATGCTTTTTTGATCAACAGGTTAGTTGAAGTTCAAATCAAAACAAGTTGATGATATCTTTTTTTTCCATCTCTTTTACAATTTGATTTTGAGCTCATGAAGAGTTGTTGAAGGATTACCTTTAGTAGCAGTATAAGAATTTATATTCACCATTTTCAAGGTATTACCCTTAAATTGTAGTTTGCTTTGATTGCTTGTTGACTAATTCGATTCAATTCCTCACTAACCTCAACTTTATATACTTTTTCACTTCGATTATCGACTATCATCGACCATTTACCATTTATCAACCATCTTTACTTTCTTAAGAACACATCAAGAAGATTCTAAAATTGACTTCAAACTCAAATTGAATTCTATCGATTACTCACAAACCTATCATTATTATCATATATACGACTTGAAAATATCAACCAAACCTATACCCTTAATTCACTTCACTACTATCTAATTCTTCCACATGGATCGTCATCAATCGTCATCAACACTTCAAATTCCACTTTCAACACTTCATCGTAAATCACCAATCCTCAAGAAACTTGATAAAGCTACTACCTTTGACATTTCTAACATCTTTCAACCTCGTCTCGGTCCTCGTTTACCCCGTCAAGTGTTGATCAATTTACCATTACCTGATACTGCATGGAAATCAGATAAACAAAATCAACCCATCATCGGTAAACCACTACCAGTCAGTTCATCCATTCATTCCGTTATCATCTTATCACATTTCTTTTTTTAACTAATATGTCGTGAAATTTCTTCAGTCTTGGCTTCATCCCAGCAATCAGATTAGGACTGCCAAATATTCGCTTATCACTTTTATTCCGCGTAACTTACTCGAACAATTCCGGAGGATCGCAAATGTTTTTTTCCTTAGTTCAGTGCTCTTCATTTTATCGCGCATATATCCATACTCACCCCTGTTTACCATCTTGAAAATACAATCTAATTAACCTCACCCTTTTTTGATCTTTCCTACAGTTCTCGTCATCCTCCAATTCATCCCCAAATTCTCTCAAGTCTCACCTATCCTAGCATGTCTTCCTCTACTCGTTGTACTAGGCGTAACGGCCGCGAAGGACGCTTACGAGGATGTCAAACGACATCAAGCAGATTCCAATACCAATAGCCAAACTGTTCACATCTTGAGATCATCATCATCATCATCGGCGTCTTCTTCTGATTATCTCAATCCAAACTTAACGCAACCCAAGAAGAGTGCCTTCAAGATCAAGTGGCTTCAAAGACAACCCAAAGGCAATAAGGATGCCGCAATCCTTGCAAGCCAAGCACAAGCCGGGAATTCAATTTCAGACGGCCCCACGATTGTCAAGAAACATTGGTGGGATCGAAAACTGAAAGTTTCAAACTCATCGGATAAACTTGAAAAATCGCATACTGGTCATTCATCTTTACCTTCTCACCTCGACCACGATCTTCAATCTCCTGTTTCACCAAATCGTCCCCATGATCATCATCATCACGGACAAGTCAAATTCAGGAGATCTGCATGGGAGGATTTGAGGGTCGGAGATTTTGTCAGGCTTCGAAATGACGAACCTGTGCCTGCCGATATCATCATCTGTTCGACTTCTGATGAAGAAGAAAACGTGTGTTTCATTGAGACGAAGAATTTAGATGGAGAAACCAATCTCAAATCAAGGCATGCGATCAAAGAACTCACTCATCTACGTTCGGTTTCCGACTGTCTCAGAACTCAAGATTCCAAGAATCGATTTGTGATTGAGAGCGAGGCACCGGATCCAAATCTATTTAAGTACAACGCTGCTCTTGTCTTCCCCGAAATCAAACTGAATTCCATCAAGTCCCAATTACTTGAACCAACCGAGAAACCACAAGAAGGACAAGACGCATTACGCGTGGCTGTCAATCTCAATACTATCTTACTCAGGGGTACCGTCGTCCGCAATACAGACTGGGTGATTGGGGTAGTGGTCTTCACTGGGCCTGACACCAAGATTATGATGAATTCAAGTGGGACACCTTCTAAACGAAGTAAAGTCGAGCGTCTCATGAACCCCATGGTGTGAGTCATCTTGCAAATATATCTATTCATGACAGTACCGATCTTAACTGTGTTCTGATCGTCCGTCAATTTTCCTCCTTACCACCTGGTCATCTAGCTTTATCAACCTTGGTCTCCTGGCCATCATGTGCCTTTTCAACGGAATTGGTACACATCTTGCAGAAAGGTACTACTACGATCGTAATTCGTATTGGACTGTTTATTCAGATTCATCTGACGATAACCCAAATATAAACGGCGCTGTGGGCTTCGCAAATGCCATGATCACCTATCAAAACATCGTACCCATCTCACTTTACATTTCAATTGAATTTGTTCGTACGATGCAAGCGCTGTTCATTTGGGCCGATGATCATCTTTATTATCGTCCCACCAAGAAACGTACAATCGCCAGATCCTGGAACTTATCTGACGATCTTGGACAGATCCAATATATTTTCAGTGACAAGACCGGAACACTCACTCAAAACTTGATGCAGTTTCGACAGTGTTGTATCGGTGGCAAGGTTTATAGTGGAATGGATAGATTAGGACCAATTGTAGAAGTAGACGAGGATGAGACGGTCGGTGGAGGCGAACCAATGGGATCTAACCCCTCGGATGAACTTACCAAATTCACTTCGAAAGACCTTGAGAGAGCAGAATCTAGGCAACTCAATAGCCCTATCACTCCATTAAAACCAACTCACCGAGTCACAGCGAGATCACTTAGCACGGGATCATCCGACTCCACCGGTCCCAATCCGCGACTCAAGAAGAAAGCGAGCGAACCATCAGTAGTGAACAGTGCAGATCCCGAGGCAACCGAACTACCCACAATTGAACCCTTTCAAGATCTTGGATTAATACACGACCTCTCCGATCCTAAATCTGACCAAGCCAGACTTATTCATGGTTTCTTTGCTACTCTTGGTCTTTGTCACACCGTCCTGGCCACAGAGGACGAGACAGGCACAATTCAGTACAAAGCTCAGTCACCTGATGAATCTGCTCTTGTACAAGCTGCTGCAGATGTAGGATTTGTTTTCAGAGGTAGAGAAAGGAACGTGTTGCGATTGCAAGTGCCCTCGGATTTGGCCAAAACTCGAGCTCGCAGTCGACTACATAAATCACATCACCATATGGCTGCAGTAGATGATTCGGGAATCGAATTAGTGGATCAAGCAGACGAAGCGGATGAAGACACTGAAATCAATGAATATGAACTATTGGAAGTCAATGAATTTACAAGTGCTCGGAAGAGGATGAGTGTGGTTGTGCGAAGATTGGATTCAACAGATGGTCGATCAAGACAATCGTCAGATGGATTACCCACTGGAGAAATATTTTTACTCGTCAAAGGAGCTGACAATGTAATCTTTGAAAGATTAGGAGCGGGTCAAGACGAAATTAAGCAAAAAACAGATGATCAACTCGAAGAATTTGCTGGCCAAGGACTACGGACACTCTGCTTAGCTTATCGACAATTGAAAGAGGACGAGTTTTTGAGTTGGTCCAGCAAATATACAAATGCATGTTCGCAAGTCGGACCCGAAAGAGAGAAAGGCATTGAAACTGTTCAAGATGAATTGGAACACAGTTTGCACTTGTTAGGTGCCACGGCTATCGAAGACAAACTTCAAGATGGTGTTCCTGAGACTATTGCTGAGCTGAAACGTGCTGGGATCAAGGTTTGGGTGGCTACTGGTGATAAGCTCGAAACTGCTGTCGGTAAGTCGTGATGAATTGATTTAAATATTTGTTCGTAAACTAATGTGGCTATTGGTGTCTGTGCTACTTTAGCTATCGCTCGGTCTTGCAATCTGATTGCGAAGGATATGAACTTGATCGTGATCCGAGGTGGTGCTTACGGAACAAGGTCGTCAACCTATAGTCAATTGAGAAAAGCTCTAGTAGATTTTTTCGATGCTGATGAATTGGTTGAAAACCTGAAAGAGATGCCACCAGACTATGTTGTCAATTCGGAGCGACGACCTTCGAGATTTTCAACTCACTCTGAAGCACAAACAGGGGTTGAACCAATTGATCTAGACGATATCGTAGGTGAAGATAATGGGAATCGTGAAGGTGGATATGGCCTCGTTATCGATGGTGCCTCTTTACATCATGCATTCGAGGAAGCCTTCACCAAAGAAATCCTACTCGAACTATCCACTCGATGTCAAGCTGTAGTCTGTTGTCGTACTTCACCCAAACAAAAGGCTGAAATCGTGACCTTGGTGAAAGATGGTACCAATTCTATGACTCTGGCCATAGGCGATGGAGCAAATGATGTATCGATGATTCAAGCCGCTGATATAGGAATCGGAGTATCAGGTGAAGAAGGATTACAAGCGGTGAATTCTTCTGATTATGCTATCGGACAGTTTCGTTATCTCTCGAGACTATTGTTCGTTCATGGACATTGGTCTTATGACCGAAATTCGAGAATGATCTTGAATTTCTTTTACAAAGAAATCATTGGGATCTCTGTTCTTTGGTTCTTTCAGTTCTGGTGCGCGTACTCGACGACGACTTACTATGAATATACAGTTGAGTATTTTCTGTTTAACTTTCTCAGTGGCTTCATAAATCAGATAATATGCGGATCAAATTCATTTTTCATTTTGTTTTCTTCTGCAGTATCTCTTGTTCTACAACGTGTTCTGGACTTTACGTAAGCTAAACTATCATTACAACTTTGATTACTGGCTTATTGATTTGTTGTGGAAATTGTAGTACCGGTCCTCGGGATCGGAGTGTTCGATCAAGATATCCGACAAAGAGTCTTAGTCTCTGTACCTGAACTTTATTCCGTCGGAAGAGACGGAAAATTGTTTGGATTGAAGAATTTCATTTGGTACATGGCACAAGGGATTTACCAAGGAGCGGTGTGTTATTTTTTCATCGCCTTCGCCTATGATACCACTAGTCCAAGATCAGATGGGTTCGACGTGGATATCAATGAAGTTTCGTCGGTGGTGATTGTAGCGGTGATCATCGCTTGCAATGCGTATCATGCCTTGAACCAATTTGCTTGGAATATCTTTATGACTGTCTTTGTTCTCGTTGGTCCGGTCTTGATCTTGTTGTACACGGCCATATACTCAGCTATCGAACCCAGCATGATGTGAGTTCCCACTTTCATTCCAGTTTTTCTGAGCTCTCTATTCTGACAGTTGAATTGATTGACGATGTTGATAGATGGACCACGGTTTATGGAAACAATTACTATCTATGGGCTGCACCCTACTGGTGGTTCGGACTCCTCTTCACGGTGGTTGTGTGCCTCTTACCACAATATCTTGTCAAGTATTATCGCGAGATGTATCATCCAACGTAAGATACCTTTGCTTGTGGAACCTACATTATTGTTGCTCGAAGTTTACTGATTACTCTCGTTACGTATCAATAGTGATCTAGAAATCTTACGATACATTGACCGAATCGATCCAGAGCACGATTACAAAACTGATCCTCAAATGCCCTACATCCGAGAGCTTTCTAAATATGACAATAACGAAGGAGGAGGTGCGATGGTCGCGAAACAACCTACTCATTCTAGTCTTGAACCAGGGCTGGCTCGCGTGGAACGCACACGGACTTCGATCAGTGTTACTCATGATATGGCTACTGGTCAAGCTTCTCCGTCTGGTGTCGGAAGAGGGTTCGGATTCGATCAAGCTGATGGTGTTGGAGAGATTGCGGTGGGGAACCGCTTGAGAAGATTCAATTCTAGTCGACTGAGTAAGTGTTTTGGTTGTTCTTGAAGCATATGCGACGGGCTGATTGTTGACCATGTATTCCTCTCACTTACAGGTATTCCTGAAGAGACACGTCAGAGGGCAAATGTGGCATCAAGTAGTCGAGATCGCACCCGCTCCATTCGTATCGGAAATCTAGAGATTGGAGCAGGAGGGGTAAGGATTGGATCACCCCGAAATTCACATGGACACAATAATAAACTCGCGAAGCGAATTTCAGATTTCATCCATCACCCCCGACCCAAGTCAAGTGGAAGCGATAATAGAACTAGAACAAGCGAAAGAACAGACGAAGAAACCGATGAATCACAGAGAAGGACAGGTGAAGGTCTGAGTGTGATCTTGGATCCACCAACTGAAGATCTTGAACCAAGTCGAACATTGAATCAAAGTACTAATTCAAGAAATGGACATCAATTATCGTCAGGTGTTGCACCGAGTTCTTTGAATCCACCTTCTTTCCCTTCTATAAATTCATCGATGGTGTTATCTGATCGACATGGTGAACAAGATGAAGTAGAAGAAGAACGATCGTAGAGAAGAAGTGTAATTTTTCTTCAGCTTTCTCTTTGTATGGGTGTGTGGATGTGTTTTTAATTTTATTATGCTTTTTTGTATACATGAGTTTCTCTTCTTTACTTTCGATTTCGAAATCATCACGTTCGGTCTTCAATTTCTTGTGCTTCTTTTTCACATTTTCATACATTTTTATTTGTTTTAAATTGTCAAGATATTCTTCTCAAACATAAATCTTAATATGGTCATAGTGTAGAAGAAGATTTAGGGTGGGTTTTGGTCAGTATCTCAAAAGGCGAAAGGCAAAGAAATTACTTTTTTAGGAAACAAGAAAGGACAGTCAATGTTATATTGTACAATTATTTTTTTCATCTTTTATTATTATTATCATTTATTATCATCATCATCATTTTTATCTTCCTTGACTCTTTCCTTCTTTATATTTAAATTTTTCTATTTTTCTTTTTTGAAATTTATTGAAATATTATTTCTCTTCCTTTGCATTGTTTCTCTCTTCCATTTTCTTGTGTGATTTTTGTTTTTGTTTTTTCGAAGAGGTGTAACGGGATTTGTTTAATTTGCTTTTGTTTAGGAAGAATTTGCTTTATATTTTTTTATTCGAATTAATTTAAGAAATGTGAATGTGGGTTTTTTGGATGAAAGATAAAGATTAATGAAATTATAATTTGCTATTTGAAGATATGAAAATGAATAACAAGATTAGAGCACAGTGACATTGAATATCCGCCTTCTCTCAGATCCTCCCTCGAGTACTCCCCGCTGCTGTATTGTACAGTGAGCTGTACTCATCTATCTCTCGAAAGAGTTGTTGCCGGTGTCAGACTCACGTAAACACACTGATGCCAATGGACTTCATGTAGTTCTTCCAACCTTGTGTGAGTCAATACGTAGACAGGAACTTACCCTGTGTTCCCAGAGCTTGCGGAGGTACACAAAATAGCAAGCTACATAAATACCCTTATCTTGGTATAAATTGGGGTCTGGAAGGTTGTGAGCTATGTAACAAGAGACCAAAGCTCTATACGGGTCGATTCACTTTGTA
>MWRL01006581.1:0-11521 GCA_002157085.1 Melampsora occidentalis | reverse complement strand
AATGTGGGGTTTCCATGGAAATTGCAGACTGCATGATAAACATTTCTCTTAGCTATTGAACATCCCAAGAGATCCATCTTCTGAATAGATCAAAGTAGTTTGTGGACTTACCGTATGGAAACCCCTGTAACTTGAGCTTTGGATCAGTCCATGTTCCATAGTTCTCGCATGTCACTCCCTTAGTGATGTTTTTGGTCGGAAGCAGGCAGTTATTGCCTTTGGGGGGGTTGTTGTCTGTAGTTCAGTCGGCATCAGCACTGGTGCTACTCGTCACAAATATTGAGACGAGCAAGTTGGCCGAGGATTGCTTACCCTTATACGGGCAGTCTGCGTAGTTAAATAGTCTTGTCAACAACTTACGGTCCCTGAATCCCTGGCAAGCTGAATGGTCCAGCTCGGATCATGTAATCAGCACAATATATCTGAAGCATATATATGCTTGTGAGCTCGTGATCCACGTGAGAAGACTGCACTTACAGGTTTTCTGAGTTGCACGATTTGGAGAAAAGGCCTCCGTGCATACCAGTCTCTCACATTCAATTAAGTTCAAAACAACAAAGATAATCAATATGTAATCGCGAGTAGAGAAATTCATCTGGAGATTCAAATCAGCTTCAAAGGTAAGGGTGTGACGGTGATTGAGAATGTCGATATTTAGAAATAAGAATTCAGATTGAAGTGTGAGTAAAATGTGGGTCGGATTACATTGAGGGGGACCGAACTTTCAAAGTGATGCAGTACTTATAGCTAGTTTTCAGGCTGAGATATTTTTTCTATATATCTGCATTGACGCTGTCTAGTTACCACCAACTGTTTTGACTTTTCCAATGTCGATGCTGGAACTCAGTGTGTTGTGCGGTTCGGTTGTGCTGGCTTTTAAGATGGAGTAAAATGACAACATGCGTGCAGAAGAGCATTGTGTCGTGGTGGAGTTACGTATCATGCAGTCCGGCGACCACACACCGTGCCATCATGGTGCCGAAGTAGTTGTCGAGGACATATATCCTTCCACAATTTATTCAGAAGGTAGCTGAGAAAAAAATACAAACTCTCGGATACCATAACTACAGTTTCCTGCACCTGAAAGTCGCAAGGATTTATCTCACCTAACCAAGCTGACACGGCAATCAAAACAGCTACAACGTAATTTTGGACACATGGATCCTTTTTACCATCCCTTCTGGATGTTGTGTGATTCCTGGAGAAGGGATCCACTGCTAGAGATGTGATCAAGTTGTAGTCTTTGTGACATCCACAAATTTCAGCCTACAGCCAATTGATGTCTAAAAAAAGAGGCAAGTCTGAATAGTTCCTCGCAGAGATGGTGCTGTAGACCTATTATATACTATTGCCTTTGAGCCTCTCAGGGAGGTCTCATATATGGAAAGTACATGAAAGACTTTTACAAAATGTTTCTTGTATGGAGTACTGCGTAGAGGGCTGGAAACACTTGATAAAATATTTGACCTTTCATTCGAGTCATGTTTTCACTCTGCTGCCTCTGCTAAGGACAGTCAGAAAATCTCTGGCAGCTATATAAGGAACATCAACAAGACTCAGCTCCTTCGTACTTTGGTCTGTGTAGATGAGCAAATCCAGCGAACTACTTAATCTTGCACAAGCTTCTTATCAAGGAGAACGCTCACAATCGGTATGAGAGTTTTTGAATGCATTGAATTGTAAAGAGTCATAGGCGCCTCTTAACGAGTGAGGCTGGATGCATCCAGCCAGAAATTTCCAATTAGAGATCCAAAACAAGATATAGAATCTATACTACAATTTTTTGGTAATGCATTACAAACAAAAACACAACAAGGTATAAAATGACAAAAAGTTGAAGACAGAAAGAGTTAAGTAATCAGGAGTGCAATTAATCAAACAAGTTGTTACATGATCCATCTTTACAAGAATTAGAAACAATGATTCAAATCCCAACTCATTACAATCTCTTTAGGTCGTATGAGACCTGTCATCTCATCTGGCCATTGATCTGGATAGCCGCATCCCTGGCTCAAGAGATCAAATCCACCGTTCAATATCACCTGTTGACCGTTAATCCCACCAAGTGTGTACAGTTGCGGTAACCGGAATGGTCCCGAAGAATCAGTGGCGTTGGGTGGGGAGTCCAAACTGGAAGTGTTGCTCGTGGATTGAGAGAAGCTTTGGGTTTGTCCAACATTGCCCTTAGAAAGCGAGTCCTGCCCAGCAGAGTAAACTTTGCGTTTTCGAGTGTTGGTTATTGTTTGAACACTTCGATCAAAAGCTTGATTACGGAAGAATGTTCGCTTTGGTCGTTCACCAGAGTTGCTATTGTGACCCTCGCATCCATCCTTCGACGTTCCGCCTGACCCGTTTATGTCCGAAGACTCAGTCAATCTCGGGGAAATTCTGCTGATGGCTGGCTTGATCCTTGATGGCCTACCGACTCTAGCAGGCTGTGGTACTTGGGGCACTGGTGGCGGATCTACTGGGACAGGATCGCATTGATTGTTTGAAGACGAAGCAGATGTGGCATGAGGTTCAGCAGAATCGAGGGCATCCGAGTCTTCGGAATCTTCAATAGTGTCAGGCATGCGTGACAGGGGCTGCTGTTGAACACTTGGTGCGAATGGCATGTTCCGTAGATTGTCTACAACTTGAGCCCTACAGATATAAAACGTACGATAAGTGAAAAGTACATAAAGTTCACACTCATCATCACTCACAAAATGTTGTTTAAGTACTCCCGTGAATTCTGGTTCTCCATATTATTTGACGGGACATCTAGTTTGAAGGTGGGGCCGAAGTATTCCATATATTCGTTATAAGGTAGTTCAGCTGGGTTCATCTCTTCAGATGGACCTAAACAGACTGAAGTCTCGTAGGCCCATGTCCGGGCTACATTTCGAATAGTATAGCCTCCACCACCGAGTAAGATGAGAGGGACTCCGAAAGATTTGACGTGTCGTACGCAATCAGCATGTCCTATGAGGTGTATTATCTTTTCCTCATGTCAATTTGAGCGCTCAGCACAAGCAAGCGACGCGAACGGACAGACACTGACCGTTCATTGACAGATTGAAACTGCCCAATTTATCTTCAGCAAGCGAGTCAGCACCGCATTGTAAAACAACGGCACCGGGCTGGTACCAGGCCATTATATGATTGATGACCTGAATAAATGAAGAAGCGGACGAAATTATGAGATTGGCTCTCGAAAACCAAACTGTTCGGAGACAACAAAAGAGTGGGGAACGTACTGGCTGAAATATGCTCCGGTAGGTCTCGTCGTTGATTCCAGTCTTCAAGGGAACGTTGACGGCATAGCCATTACCTTTACCAATTCCAAGATCGCCCACGTGACCCGTTCCAGGGAAAAAGTCACCAAACTTGTGGAAGGAGCAAGTTAAGACTCGATCGGTTGTGTAGAATGCCTCTTCTACACCATCACCGTGGTGGATATCAATGTCGATATATAAAACTCTCGTGTGAAACCTGGAAGGGTGATGACAATGTTCAGGAAAGCGTGATCTCAAAGAAAGTTTAAAGAGAAAGGACTAACCGAAGCAATTCGAGAATTGACAAAACTATATCATTAACATAACAAAACCCACTGGCTTCACGCTTCTTTGCGTGGTGCAATCCACCTGCCCAGTTGATAGCTATATCAGCCTGTCCAGAGTTGATTCGTCTGGCGGCAGCTAGGTAGGTTGTGACGATGTCAGGTCTGTGATGTCTTCAAGGCAATGGAGACAGATAGAACAAACCAATTGATCCACCAGCCGAGATTGAGCAGAATTCGAATAATCCTTCAAAACCAGGACAATCGTCTCCAGCCAGAACTAAAAGAAAGAGAATCGTTGAAGATCAGCTGCTGTGGTTTCTCTGACTCCAATCAAAGCACACAAACAGGTCCTCACATCTGTTGTCACCACTCTTGTCACGTCCCGAGGCTAGCATCTCAGGGTCATCAAGATTGAGCGAAGCGATATGACTGATATATTCATCGGTATGGAATTTAGTCATTTCCTCTTTGCTTGCTCGTTTTGCAGTCTGTGAACATATACATGATATTAAGGTGAGATCCATTCTTCGAATTCCAAAAGACATGAGTCATTGACTCGTACCAAGACATCCATTTTCTGATGTAATCCAGCATTCAAGACTAGACTATGAGCCATTTTGATTCGGTGTGGTTTCATTGGATGATGTGGCTAACGGACCAAACCACGAGTTGAACTGAAGTATCAGCACATGAGGATATTCAAGTGATTGCAGATAAATAGAGACTAACCGCGAATGCATAGGCTCCAATATCATCTAAAGAAAAGTCCACGCGAAGAATGTAATTCAGATGGTGTTAGAAATTCGAGTTAGGAAGAAGTGAAAGAAAAGATACTGACCATCAAAGTAATAAGCTACTCGAGGCATGTTGATCGGTTATGGTGAGTAATTCTGAGGGTGATGGAAGTTGATTTGATGAATTGGTATTTGAATGTTGGTGATGGAATGAAAAGTTGATGAAACTATTGAACAAGATCTTGATCTCAATTTACATACACACAAAACCACACTCACACTGTATGTAACATCATGCACTTGCCAATAGCGTATGCAAGAGCACGCCCTGGCACGCCACTACGGGTTGCCTGCTTGATGAACATGGTTGATAGCTGTGGACTCTGGAGTCTGGAGAGACGTCAAATCAACGAAAGAAATTTCTATAGAGGACCATTGATGGTGCAAATTGGATTTTTCAAAAGATACTGGCACCAAATATGCTCACAAATCACCTCAGGCAATGGACGTGATCTTGTGAATCATTTCTATCTTCACTCCCTCTACCTTGTGCTAAACTCCTGTGTTTTAGGAAAGTGATACACATGTATGGAAATCCCATAGACTAATTTTCAGCTAGAACGGGTTGTAAGAGCTGAAGTGCTAAGGTTCTATGGAAGCTCCTCTTTTTCTCAAGAAGTCTCAAGTAAATTGCTTGAAAATATTGTAAAGTATCACAATGGAAACTTCGAAGAAAAACCTCGTCCATGTTATTTGTACAAAAGAAACTACGATGCTTCACGTTCAGAGATGGAATGATTGCTGTGAGGCTTTGCTCAAAAACATTGGATCCCAGCAAAAACATAATCCAATAAATATTACTAAGATTCAGTGGTGATAAAGGTGATCACAATTTTGTCAGGAAATCAGAAACAATTGGGATACCAGAGAATTGATGAGGAATGGTAGATGCAGTGATAGAGACGTACCAGATTCGTATGAAAAGATGTCCATATTCAAAGAAGACTGATGATTTCAGTCGATCAAACGAATTTTTTATGTGCTAGAGCGTCGTGGATCCTTTCCGCTGCGCGTAAGTCTCCATGCTTAGAAAACAAAGTCGCCGAGCTCTTAACCGCAGCTTTTCCCCCAAGCCAAATCAACGAAACCGTCCCGTGTACGGTGAGCCAAACCGCATAAAGAATAGAGCCAGCTATCAAAACAGTTGATACAGATGTGATGATCACCAAATCGCATGCCAGTTTTAAGGTGAAGATGGTCGCTTTATAAGCTCCAAGAGCAGTCAGAATCACACTTGCCCGCGCCACGACCGCAGTTGCCTTAGCACCTTTGTACACTAGAGTCACTCCTTTTTCCCCAAAAACTACTACTGCACGAGCCGATTTTCCCATTGCCCAGACAATCTTTTTCCCGCCTCTTAAAACGGGCTTTCCGATCTTGTACTCTTGAGAGTCTGAATGCCAAGCGGCTCGTAGAGTGTCAACCGATGATGCATATGATTCCCGCAGACGTCTCGTCCATGATAATCCTACAGGTGGTCTATGTGACTGATCAAGCCCATCAGCTTCTGATTTTTGCTTCTTGTCATTGTGGTGTATGAGCGGCTGTTCAAGGTTTTTTGGGCCGTCAATTTCATGGGAGGTGAGTTGGTGAAGGCATCCTGACGAGTCCAGGTCCGCAGAAGACATACAAGGGTTGGTTTCTTGATCGAGCTTCGCGTGTTTCGAAGGAAGTTCTTGGGCCACAGTGTCTCGGGACGGTGATGCAGATCCTCGTCCGGGAGGTGCATCAGACTGGTTGATATCTGCTTTATCGCGGTAGAAGGGCTGCATATGTCGAACCTGTGAGTTCTGGGTGCTTTGTGAGATCGCTTCAGGTGCACCCATGGACGTGGGCAGGCGTTCCGAGCTGGATGTTGACTCGTGACTGATTGCTTTACTGATGGCCTGAGCTGCTGGTTGGCGCGTGTTGGAATCCACTTGTGAAGGGTGAAGAGACCTTGTGGATGAGGGGGCCAATAAACTCGAAACTGCTCTCTCGGCCCCAATTTCATGTAATTTAAGAGTGTTTGCTCCAAGGAAGCCATTCGAGATTTCTTTGAAGCCTTGGTCCGATGCCAAAAGTACACGTCGTTGAAGGATCGGATGCTTTGAAACACCTCGCCATTGCGCAGTGTGAAGGGAAGCCTGCGCAACACACAAGATAAATATCCCCAAAGCAGTGATCATCTCCAGTTGATATTGTAGTTGAGCTATGGCGTCCAGGTCGAGTTTGACTTCCAGGCTAGACGAGAAGACAGGTGGTCTGCTACTAGTCAACCTTGCGACATTGATCAAGTCTTGATGATATGGATCTCTCATTCGAGGTCAACAAAAGATTTTTCCTTCCAAGTTCCCACCGGACCCGAAGCGTAATCGTCAAGATGGCGCAAAAGACACAAGGAGTGTATGTACATACACCATGCCGAACAGATGGTGACTAATTGTGTACTCTGAAATGTTTCAAGCTTAAAGTCGTGACCCCAGGTCAGATGAAACAACCATACGGCTCGCGATTCTGATGTGTTGAACGTGAAGTGCGATGCTTCATTCGGAGTAGGGAACGTGTCGTATATACACGCAGCCGCTTGGTCTTCCGATGTTACAAAACTTGTAAAATAGCGTTTCTCTCGTGATACGCTCGACGTTTGCTCCTCCATAAACATCATCTTTAGTTCAAGGCATTTAGACATCCTTCGGCTCTGAGTGGGATAGAGCACACTCGCCGCAGGAAAGGCGCGGTGCATTCAGACCCATACTTGACAGGATCTCCGTCTCTCTTGTGGAGCGCAGAAGGCTTATCTCAACTTCTCAAGTATGCCTGGACCACATGCAACTTGACTGAAATTTTCAAGCGTGCACTAGATCGTCATCTTTGTGAATTTTCTAGTCATATCTGCACGATCGAATCTATAATCAATCAAATAGGATTTGACCCCGGAAAAGATTCAATAGAAATACATACCAGCATCAATAGCAAAGCGATAATGTTGATGCGTAAAACCCTCAATGAATCAGGGTAAATCAGCTTGTACCATTATTGTGCAGATTTCGTGAGTATGGTACAGCACTCAAGGTAAGCTAGAGACTAAGGCTGTGATTAGGGATTGATCGATGACCACTGTAGAAGACTGGATTATGTGTGAGGCAATCCCTTTCTTCAAGACGCTAGCAATCAGCCAGCGGGGAAACATTACAATTCCCCATAATGATGATGAAAGAAGTTATGGAACAATGATCTTTATTAACATGTGGATTACATAAAAGAGTAAACTTTCAAGGTGACGTGTCTCAATCACTTCTCTAACCCTTTTTTCGCCTGTTCTATCGATTTCTCCAATTGATCAACCTGACCCTGTAAAGTCTTTAACTTCTTCAACGTCTTCTCAACCTTCCATTTGATTTCATCTGGAAGTTTTCCACTGGCGGATCCCAAGCTCCAATTGGAACTCGAGCCCATTGTTCCAATAATTGGAAACAATTTTGCCAATTCCACCAAGTCCCCAATCTTCTGTTTGATCTCCTCTTCGGCTTTCTTTAATTTCTTCATCGATGCTATTCGATCCTGGTACGCTGTAAAGGCTACGTCTTCTTCCAAGATTCGTCGGATGGCGGAGCGGTAGATTGGTTTTCCGATTCGGATGACTGATCCTCCGACTGATTGTACAGAACAAAGCAACAGGGACATAGAGTCAAGTTAATGGACCGGTGTGCGAGTTCTGCTTACGAAAGACAATGAAAAATCACCCACTATCTCGATGTACAATGGTGATCAAATTGGTATCCTCTAACGCATAGAGACCGCTCTCATCCCCATCAAACAGGTCCACCACGGTAGCGTGCCACATCAACTACCGTAAGCAAACCAATGTGATTACCGAGAGTAAATTCGTGTAGAACAGGTCAGAATTAATCTCCACGATAGAAATCGTCGCTGTTAAAACGATGAAGCCTAGCTAACCTCGTCTCGCGCATCCAAGGCTCGAATCACCCCCCAAAGTTGATTCCTACTCCATTTCCCACCATCACTAGTTTCACCATCCATTGCGATTTTTTTCTTTATCTCCATCACCGACCGCATCACGATCTCCTCCACTGCTACCTCGAGCTGAACCCCGGCTTTGATCTTCTCAATGAGTTTGTCTAACTCGGTCAGTCTTCCGCCCAGCTTGGCTATCAATGGACCATTGATCGGATTAAGAATCATCGCTCGATCATCAGGCCTCGCCATCTGTCGTGCAATGTATTGCAGTGCGCTCTTTGATCCCGAGTTCGCATCAAAAAGTTTCAGTCATCGATGAGGCCCAAGGTTCTGGGAGTCAAAGTCATAGTTGAACCAATACGCACATCAGGGTTTGCATCGGTCAGATGTATCAAGTTCATTGGACGACTTGAAAGTGCTTCAGGTGCAGGCAGAATCGTAGATTAGTAATCCTGTACCATCTCGAGCAATTCAAGAGTTGTTATGCATCAGCTTACCCTTGCTAAGCGGCTTCCCAACCCCAACATTTTCGGATGTGAAGATTACATGTGCAATCTGTCAAGTCATTTCAAGATAATGCGGTTGCCCGCCCAACCACCTGTCAATGCTTCGAGCTCGAGCTGTATTCCGAGGAAATCAAGAAACAAGACATCACATACTTTCTTTTCCGTCAAGCGACTCGCCCAATCCGCTAGACCATCCCATAAGTAGTCATCATTTTGAGCTTTTCCGGTGCAAAATCTACAACGCCAGACATAACTCAGCTTTGCAATGATTTTCCTACCAGAGACATTGCGCTCGAGGTAGAAGAGTGAATTAGGGATATGAGCGGTACTGACCCTTTCAAGACCACTACCGGGACATTGCCATACCCTCGATTCACCTCTGCTGTCCTTGTCGTACCATCAGGTTTCTCCTGCACAGATCTGTTGAAATACAGTCAAGACCCATTCACTTTGCTTTGAGTCGCACTGATATCAAGCTCGCTTACACTTCTGAATGATCACCTAGGGGAGGTTTCAGGGAACTCTTGATCTGTTTTGCCACTTCCTCTGAGACTTTGCCCAGTGCAACCTCGACTAAATCTAAAATCTACACCGGGTTGAAAGAAAATAGAAACGATCAACTCTAATTGTTTTCCCGCTTGTAAACATCTTACCGACTCTACGTCGTGATGGCTTCATTCATATGCTCTGGTAGTCCTTATGCTTACTTGTCTAATCTCTGTATCACTCGAGCTTTCAAACCCCGCTTTTTGTCCGATCAGTCCTACTGATCCCAAATCGATAAGATGATTGATAGATCCGAGGAAAGAGAAATATGGAAAATATCCCACTTCCTTTGCCAATTCCTAGAATTTGCCAGAGGGTGTCAATTTCAACATATTACATTGATGTACACAAAATCTTACTGACTGCCACTCGTCTTCTTTCATTTAAAGCATCCTTACAAACCTTCTCACAATCGATGACCAGCACATTTCTAGTAATTCAGTGTCAGAAATATGAGCCCAGGCTTACGTTTTGGGTTCGAATACATTGTACGCGCTTCAAATAACTCACTTTCTAGGCCGAATGAGCTCTTCCACCAGTGCACCCTTGCCACTCCCTTTTGGACCGCTTATAACAACAAAGGTCTCTACAAGAATATTCATATTACCTCTGATTGTTGTTCACAAACCAATCAGAACAACAAAGACAAACCTGGTAGCCCTGAAATCCATCCTCTCAATCTGTCCAATGCTTCATTCCTCTCCACCTCAACGACACTTGCTCCGCTCACATCTTGAGATTGACCATCATCAGCTGGTGTGAAAAATGAAAAACGAGAGCGTGTCTCTTTTTCAAGCCAGTTGACGAGTTGGCTAGAAAAAAAGAAGACGCATCAGAATGAGAAGATCTTTTGGAGAATCAAGAGATCAGGTAAGAGACAGACTATTGATGAACATCCAGAGTTCCCGAGCTACACACAGAGAGGTATAACATGAACATCATTTTTTATTCATGAATTCCAATATCAAGATCGTCGAACTGACATGTGAGATTTGATGAAAAAGGTCCGAATTGGGTCAAAGAATGCGTAGCTCACTCCTCCCAGTAAGAGCACAAGCACAGGTAAGACGATCTTGGGATGAGAACTGAGCCAACTCCTAAGGGCATGCGCTTTGATACTGGGACTGTTGATATCAAAATAGCTGGAGTGAGCGAAGCAGATGCGAAATATCCAGATCCTCACTTACACATATGATATTCTTAGCACCGTACCTCCCTCAGTACGATGGCCATGTAAACAATTTCGCACCACCGTCGCCGCTCTCACACTTTCCAAAGTTACGTGTGCCACTTTTGGCAACGGATCTTTGGAAGTAGAAAGCTCGATCGACTTGATCCTTCCGAACTGTGTTCGATCGAAAACAGATCAACATTATTTTCTGGCTTGATTGGGTGCTGAAATCAAAACATTGGACTAACTGGACGAATAAGATGCCACAGCAATTCTTGAGTAAATTTCTCTGTTCCTTCAACCTCGACTTGAATAGTCCGACTTGGAAAATGATCCATATCCTACTTCATCCATAGACGGCAAACATTTTATCGTGTAGTATCAATTATTCAAATATGCACATGGAATGATCTTGAGCGTCTGGCGCCATCAGGGAAGGAGCCAAAGGAAAAGTGAATTTACCTCAAGCCATGGTACGCCCTATTATCCGAGAAGGTCATGTTAAAATCATTAATAAGCTACACTTCAACATATAACCATGTCAGGGAGATGTGAGTGATACAAGAAACATACCTTCACAGGATGAACTTCGCGGTGAGCCCATCGCATCCACCAAAGAGGCTTGGCTATCCCAGTCCATGAGTCTCTTGTCTTCTTGAGAAGATCTTCAAGCGCTGTCTTATCATCGACCTCGATCTCAGCGATTGCTCCGCCATCAGTGTATCGAGGGTAGATACGCAACACTCGCAACTCTGGATGTTGCACTTGATTGCTCAATACCTACAGAATCGTAAGGTGTTTGTATTCAATAAACACTCATATTCGTTTGATGAGGATCCGCTCAACTTCTCGGTCACGGCGAAAGAGATATTGACGCGGGTCAAGTGGACTGAGTCGAATTGGATACAGGCCTGTAAAATCACATGTGCATCAGGATTGTTGGTATACTACACTTCATGAAAGGTTCATTCATGGCTTGTGTTGACTGACCACTGAGGTA